>APFE030348156.1:1746-48150 GCA_000404065.3 Pinus taeda
TTATCTGATATACAGATAGAAGGTTGCAGGATAAGGTTGGAAAACATAATACATCATTGAATTGACCATTGACTATATGAACAGTTCCAGTCCCTACAACACTAAGAGATCTATCATCACCAACATATATATTTTGGTGTTACAATCATTTATAGAAGAAAACATGGCTTTGTTTTTGGCCATGTGATAAGAAGCAATCAATAAGCCACTCATGAGAATGAGAGGAAGAAGATACATTTAGTGCATAGCCAGACCGAGATGATTGACAACCACATGCAGAAAGTGCCATTTCTGAAGATGAAGTTGAAGTTGAAGAGTGCTCCAAATGGATGTTATGCTTCTTCATTGTTGCTTCCAAGGCTTCCATCTTCTTAAAGCATTTGGATTCTAAGTGGTCATCTCGATTATAAAAGTTGCAATGTCTATCAGTCTTCTTCCCTTTGTTTTTATTTGCCTTATCATTCTGGTGAAATGATTTTCCATTTTGAGGCTGAAATTGCTTAGGACCCTTGTTTGGTTTAGGACCATTCTTTTTAGGATATGACTTCTTAGGATTCTTTGAGTTTGGTTGCTGCTGGGCGATTAACGCTTTTTTAGAAGAGTTTCCAAGATTAAGAGGACCAAGGTGTAAGAGTTTTTCTTGTTCTCTTATTAAATAATCACAAAAAGCATCAAAGGAAGGGGGCTTGTAGTCATGTCCTTGAGAAATGAAGGCTTCTCTTGTATAATGGAAGGTGGAAACAAACACAGAGTAGGCTGGTCCCAACTTAGTAAGAATGCAATAGATAAGGGCACTATCTTCTTTCTTAACTTTAACACCTTCCAAGAGAAGTCTAATGGTCTTGAACTTGGACAAGAAATCTTCAATGCAAGAAAAATCATTGGGGTTTAATGTAAGCAACTCATTTTCAAGCTGATGGGCTCTAAGTTCATTTTTTATTCCAAAAACTTTAGTAAGCTGCTCCATTGCTTTATCAGGAGTATCAAGTTCAACAATATGGAATCTAAGATCGGGAGAGATAGACATCCCTATCAACCCACGTGCTTGATCTTGCCTATTTTCCCATTCGGCTGCTTTCTCTTCATCTTTTGGCTTGGTTTCTTGGCCTATGGCTATTTAGTAAAGACCTTTACTTCTAAGTAAATCGACAATGTAGGACCACCATTGGAAGTAGTTGGTGCTGTCAAGGATAACTTGGCATGAACTTTCCATTTTGACAGAAACTGAAGCTATATATGCTGAAACTAAGTGTTCCAATGGAAATAGCTCGAACAATTAGGCTGGTTCAAAAAAAACGGTTCTGAAAACGGCTTCCGGATGAAGAAGTTATGACCTTTTTAAAAAAGTTGATGAAGGCGCCGGCAAAGTGCGGGAATGTGCGGAAATGAAAAAAAACGCTCCTTTTTCAACAAAAATGAGATTTGAACCCAAGACCTCTACTCTCTTAAATTAGCTTTGAACCAAGTGAGCTATACAAAGAGAGAGAGAGAGAGAGAGAGAGAGAGAGAGAGAGAGATGGGGGGGGGCTTTGTTTTCTTTTAGTCATGGATGCTTTGGATTGCATACTTGCTTGAGAAAGCTCTTTTTCTCCCTACAAAACAAAAACACAAAACCCAACAGAGACATGCAAAAAAAACAAGCCTTACGGGTTAAAGTTAGCTTTACCCGGAAACTAAATATTTTCCTCAATGTTTCTGATTTTCCGAGGTCACACTAAGGTGCAGGGAAAAGAGCATACACATGAGAAAAATTCTTCCTTTCTGTTTTTGATTTGCCCAGATTGCACAGAGTCGCAGGGCAAAGAGCATACACAGAAATGAAAGGTATAGATCCAGTAAAAAAAATAGCTAAATAAACCGAAACCGAAATAAACAAAGAGAAAATAACAGTAAACTGCAAATAAACACTGTATACCTCCAGATCTAAAAATGACGCAGCTAGGGCTACCGGAAACCTCTTCACGTGAAACGAAAGGGGTTCCTCACTGGAACAGATGCTCCCAACACAACAGAGCAGTCCTCTCGGCCCGAAAGCAGTAAAAAACAACAGATCTAGGAGATGGCAGTCACATGCAGTTCTACCGGCTTCAGATTTGGATCAACAACGGATGCGGCCCTCAAATAGCTCTGATACCATGTAGGAATTTACAGGGTAAGTTCCTCAGACAGAACACCAAAAGGACACTGCTCACAAACAAGTCACAGATCAATACACCAGTATTTTGACGTGGTTAAAACCCTCAGAGAGGGAAACAGTCCACGGCCTGCGCCAACGTGGCTACTACAGGCAATTTATTAATAAAAGAATGAAAATTTACATAAGCTTCTCTCATGCACGGTTAACCTACAAATGACCCTCCATGCGCTTTAAATAGATTTCATGGACCAATCGGGTGTCAAGCCACGGATCAAGTGTCGGTAATACCGAGGAGAGAATGAACCATCAGATCACTACATATCGTGACCGTCGGATTGTAAGTTACAAATGTACATAGTAAAGAAACACACTTTACCTAACTCTATACTAGACCAAGTTATACTTAACTATTCCTACGTGTCGGAATATCCTGCACTGTCATGTATACATGCTTCAGATGAGTTGTAGTGGCCTGTCGGCCTATGCATATCATATTTCTTGTCTCCCTCCTACAAGGAAACATTCCAGACATTGATTATTTGTTGGCTGAGACACTCCCCCATAAAATTGTGAAATTCTAGAGGGGAACCAACCTTCCCTCTAGAAATTGCACAAACCTATTGGTCGGCCTGCTGGGCTTAGAAATTGCGCAATACAGTCATACACTATTCCTTTGAAAAATTGTGCAATATGGCCTAGCATTGTAGCTCAACCTAGAAATCGTGCAATTCAGGGCAACAATCACCTGCTCCTCCAAAAAATTGTGCAATCCATCTGGGACAGTGAGCCCAACATCTCCCAGAAATTGCACAATTCTGGGAAGCAGTCACCTGCTCCCAAAAGTTACGCAACCCCTCTGGGACAACCAGCCTAGTTCCTCTCAGAAATTGTGAAAATCCCTTTCTCAGTCAAGGAGGTTGTTGCACGTGCCTTCAGGTTGATCGGTTCCCTCCAGGATAGAGCAAAACTTATTTGCATGCATGGGTTTCTCTTCCCAAAATAGAAAAAGGAAGCATGCAAAAGGCATCCCTAGATCTAGGGATCTATTTTTAGCAGCTGGAGGTTACATGCAAAGATCATTTAAGAACCCTCATGCCAAGTGTCACTTTTTCCTAGATTTGTGGCATGGGCGTCATAACCTCGATCTTATAAAAAATCATCAACTGGATGTTGCAGAGTTCATTCCTCACATCGGCCTTGTAACTCTGACATCCGACATTGCATCCAAGAGTCTTTAGCACTTTTAGCGTAGCTGTTTCACAATAAGTATGCTTTTCATGTCTTGCGCTACGTGTCTGTCACGTTTTGTGTTTCACTTTATGTTAGTGTTTTCTGCTTGATTTCAATGAATGCTTGATGTCATATTTAATGCATGTTAGATTATAGAAGCACCATTTCATTTTTCATTTGTATCTCACTACTGTCGCACACATGAAATTGTTTTTGCATCGACAGTCACCATTGTGCTAACCCGTTTCACACACATGCATGTTTTCTCGTTTACTGAATCCTGAACTTTCAAACGCACACATGACCATTCACTCTTGTTTACACTCAGTTCCACCAAGCACTAAGACTTCTCATGTCTGGGCTACCTTAGCTCGGACCTTGCCTTGCTTGGCTAGCATTATGCATTTATGGTAGTGAAGTCTCTGCCTTCCCTCGAGAAATTGTGCATGTCTAGCCAAACACTAACCTCCAGGCTTCCATTGTGAAATATTGGGAGTAGATTCGAAGACACCATTCAAATCATAATTGGGGATGCAGTCAATCAAGTGTTTATGAACTTGCCTATCTACGAAGACATCAAGTTGTTCATGGACAAGGATGTCATGATGAAATGGAATCGACAACACATTGAGCAACACCATCAAAAATAGCAAAACGTAGCAGACCTGAGCATGACAAAGGAAAGAGGAAGGTTGCTGACAACACAGAGGTGGAGAAAAGTTGCAAGTTCAAGTAGATCCACTTGTGATGAAAGTAGCTTTGGAGATTGAGCCTATGAGGTGATGCCGTGACAGGAGGATCACACCAAGGAATAGGGAGAAGCAGAGAAGGAGTTGTGTGTGCTAAAGTGACAACTCAAGGAAGATCAAGAGTTACATAGATGATAGAATGAGTTGCAGTAGGAACATGTAAAGAAGGAGGAACAACATGCACAAACTAATGAAATTGCGCCCATAAAGGTTATGGACCCATCCAACAACTGGCATGGAGAAGACAAGGTGAGCAGTGTTGTCGATCACATGAAAGGGTGTTCAAGAGCGTGGATGTCACTGTGCACACGCATGTGATCCCACCCATTTGACACACTCGCTGAGGTGAAGACGAGAAGCAAGTCCGACTAGAGATGAACATGTATTTCGACAGGTTGATGCGCATGGTCACCAACACACACTTGGAGATCAACACAGAACTATGCATCAGTATGTTGTTGGTCCAAATACACTTAAGACGATGATGCAAAATTTATCAAACAAGTTAGAGAGAGGAGGCATATCAGTGTGCCTGGATGCAACAAGGGAAAGAGTTCGCTTTCGACAGGATGTCATCATTGAGTGCAAAAACACCATCATAGACAACCAAGCTTGGCATTAGTTCACCACCATTGATCATCGCAAGGATGTTGAAGAGTTGGTCTTCCCAAAACTGTCTTGAGTCTTAGTAATGTCTTGCATGGCTTCCTCAAGCCTATTTTGTCTCATATGGGTACATGTGCAGATTGTGTGCAATTTCTTGTAAAGTGAAAGCCAAAGTGTTGATAGTTGAATGTAACAGACATGTAGTAGCTGAACAATAATTAGGGTAGGTGAAGAGTCACAAAGGAGAATGTCAAGGGTCACCCCACCCTTTGCTATTTATATAACCTCATGACTCATTGTAACGTATTTTGGTTAGCCATGCTTCCAATAGGAGTATCTTAGAGAAAGCTTGGAGAGTATTGTAACAAGCCTTATCTTCTCCACAGTGCAGAGATAGTACATCTCTTTGGAGGAGAAGGAAGTAGTGACTGTAATGTTCCACTACAAAGACTAGTGGTTGGTCATGGTTGTGTTATATGATTAGAAATTTCTTTTTAATATAATAGAGCTAACGTGTTTCATGCATACATTTTTATTGTATTTCAGCTATCTTGGTTACTCTAATGATGTGTGTATCTATTTACTTACAGATGCATGTATGGACTCTTTCTGTATAAGTCTGTATGAATCTTACTGACATGTGTTGTTAGTTTAACCATCACTTTGGATTGTTAGCTTACTTGCTTTCCAGTTTGTGATGCATCTTCACTCGTGTGTTCCCTTCCAGGCCACATGCTTTCACAGGTTTCCAAGGGGTGACTCACCCCACTTTCTATGTGTTAGAATTGTTCATGCACCTTCCTTGGCTTACTACACACGTTATACCCTTGCTACCAACAAGGAAATCCTGCTTGCCTCTATGCACAACCGCGGTCAAGGTGATACTGTACGACCCACTCCTAAGACTCCTACACCAAATGGTCTGAGGTCTAGCTAGAAGTTCTTACCAGGGAGATCCCTTGACATGTTGGTGGGTCTAGCATTGTCAACATTTCTAGCACTAGAAGGAGGTCCAGATGACAGGTTGAGTCCTCACGACCTATTTTGAAGCTTTGTACATCTATCGTGGATACTGTCAAGCTCATCTCTCCAAGATGTTTTTCGCATGTCGAAGCTCTTGACATCATGAGGGATTGTTTTGATCTCTTGTCTGAATTCACATATGATGGTGAAGGCGAACTGGTTTGGCCTGTGTATTTACAAGACTTCTTTACCATGCTTGTCAAGGAAGATGAATGCTCTGATGAAGAGGCCAACCTACTACTTGCATACACCCTTCATGAATCCCCACTATGGTGGTGCTAGAGTCTGCATCCCAACAACATGCACTCACTTGAGTAGTTCTATGATCTCGTTGAATCTACTTTCCATCATTTTGATCCATAACCTCTTGACAAAAAATTGTTACAACAATGGAAGACCCTACAAGAATCGCCTATGGAATTTTGGGACCACTTTTGTGTATTGCGATTTCAAGCTCCAAAAATTCAGATGAAATTCCTGTATCTCATGGACAGATTTGAGTACTGTCTTACCAAATTTGTTAATCCTAAGAAGAAGTTCAAGCCCAATCCCCGCTCTGCATACTTCTGTGATGGATTTTCTCAATCAAAAATGGATATAGTCGCTATCTCAAATGATTGTTCTCTGTCTCCTCATCAAATAACTTCACCACTGTAGAGTGATGTGGGAGAACATGCACACACATTTGTTCAATTGTCACATCCTCCCAACATATCTTCTCACAATTTTCACGCAGATTTGGTTGCGAACCCCATGGGTTGTCACATGTATTTCATACCTCAACCTCCATCTTCATATTTGAATGATCCTCCAGATTTCAATGTCTTGTGCTCTTCCATTCCAAACTCTACACTTGTTGTGAATGAGAATCAAGCTATTGATGGAGTTGGTGTTGCACAACCAATCTGCATTCTCATTCATGAAGAGTATGACTGGGAGCTTGAGCATCAATCCTGGGTGAAGTATGACTCCCTTCTATCCGAGACTCCTTTGTGCTTTCTTGACATATTTGGCGATTCTGTCAACCTCGAGTTGACATGTGCATCTCCATCTATGGATGCACCCATTGTTGATCATTTTCAGAACACACCGGATGTCAATCCATCATCTGACAATGGAGATGACAAATCAATCCTTGAAAATCAACTTGAGTATTCATCTTCTTTTTCTAGAAATGCAAACGGTGAACATTCTTTCTTCTAATCTACCCCTCTGTGTGATTCACCAAATCATGAGGATGCCGATAAACATCTTGAATTTTCTGACCTTGGTTGTCATTATCTCTCTACTTCATCTAATCACGATGTTGATTCAATCATTATTAATCTGTCTAAGACATTGGTTTATGATTACCTATTTGTTGATGAAGTCGCAACTCTGTAGACTGTTGAGGCACTTCAGCTCAAGCTAATGGTTATGTTAGGGCCTCGTTGTACTGAGGTTGGTTTCAATTCTGATCAGGAAATTGTTCAAAAACCCAAGGCTCCTCATCACTCATCTGTATGCACTGAAGATCAATCTAACACTCATATTTTTCTTCCTCTAGTCGAACTACACAATTCTATCACTCATGCATTAGAGGAATATTACATAGCAAGCACACTTGTGAAATGTAAGCAGTCTACCTTTCTCACCTTCGCTTGCATGTCATAGTCAGGAGAATGTTTATGCTTAACATCTGCATGTAGTATAGAACAACACCGTGGCAAGTCCACAAATTACATGTCATGCGCTTTCACTCACTTCTTTTCTATGGACACACTTAAGCCCAGAGTGTGTTTGTTTTCATTGTTATATCTTCCATGTTTGTAGGTTTGCACTATTGTGTTCTTTGCAAACCATGCCTTCACCAATATGGGTTGACCAATGGACTGGTGGTTGCATTGGAAGTATCGGTTTATGTAAGCAGACCCATGCACCATTAGCTTAGGAGTAGGACTAGTGTTTTCTTTTGGTTTGTTTGCTTGCATGCATGTTGGCTTCTTACTTTGTTCATTTGTTTGTTTTATTGCTTGTTTGCTTACTCACTTCTCTTACGCATTTACTTCTATTTTTCTTTTTTTGTTGTTTTTGTTGTTTTCGTTCATAGGTTAGTTTCGCATGAAACTGTGTACGACTCTTGAAACAAGCTAGGTAAAGTAAAAGAGGACTTGTGCAGTTGTCAATACTTGGTGATTTGTCATCATGCCTCTGCATGAACAATTGTGTGTCTTCAGTTCATGATACATTGGTGGAAAATATATATATTGTTCAAACTGAACCTTGGTGAAAACACAATGCTTGCACGCTAACTAATGTCACCTACTCTATTCAGTTGTTTTTGGGTTAATTCTTGTCATCTCAGTTAAGTAGAGTAATGTGAGGGGGAAAACCTTAACAAGCATGTCAAAGGTATATATAAACTACTTCTCTAATGGAAAAACCTCTTCTTCTCTCAATAAGTCAGGATCCGTCTTCCACCTCTAAAATGAATAAGTGTTATACACAGTTATTAAAATGAAAAATGAAAAAATGAAAATGTGAAAAATTTTGAAAAAAATTAAAAATGAATAAGGCGAAAGAAGAGAAAGGCTCCCGTGCTGAGAGGTAATGCAAGCAACTCTGCCGGGGTACTGACCGGGCTTGCTGGCAGTGGAGCGATGCTTGTGTTCCTACGTGAGTTTTCCAGGGTACTATCTAGGCCTATTGGCAACGGAGTAGCACCAAAGATGAAACTAAATCTTTGATGACCATAAAGCTTGCGCACCAATATACCCCTCATCCCCGGTCGAAACAACTATGTTGACTTGGCTTGGAATGTGTGCCGACCAACCAAGAGTTTTATAGATGCTACATCTTACAATCAAGAAAGTATGGAAACCAAGACAAACAGAGAACTAAACAATACTTCCAGAGGTTTTAGACTTGTTTTTCGAGAACAAGGTCCATTTACAGAGATGGAGTTTTACTAGTGTCTCGGTAAGTGTTGTAGGGGCTACAACCAGCCTTCAAATTTTTTCCTTAGCTTTGTTTTGGACCCTCCCTACTGACCATCGTTAGCAACATGTCTTGCACTATCAAGAACATAGGCTTCAACGGAGTTTCAGTGGCCTGCCAACCTATGCATGTCAGCTTGCTTATCTCCCTCCCATAGGCCAGCATTTCGGACTATGATTATTTGCTGGCTAAGACACTCCCCTAGTAAATTGCACAATTCTGGAGGGGAACTAGCCTTCCGTGCAGAAATTGTGCAAATATTTTGGTGTGCCTACTGGGCTCAAAAATTGTGCAATATAATCAGACAGTCTTCCTTGGGAAAATTGCAGAATTTGGCCCAGCATTAAAGCTTAGGATAAAAATTGCACAATTCTAGGTAGGGTTCACCCGCTCCTCCCAAAAATTGTGAAATCCTTCTGGGATAGCCAGCCTAACTCCTCCTAGAAATTGCGCAATTCTGGGAAATGGTCACCTAATCCTCCCAAAAATTGTGCAATCCCTCTGGGACAGTCAACCCAGTTCCTCTCAAAAATCGCACAAATCCCTCTCTTAGTTAAGCAGGCTATTGCATGTGCCTTCAGGTTGAATGATTCCCTCCAAGACCGGGAAAAATTGACTTTCATGCATGGGCTACTCTTCCCGAAATAGAAAAAGGTAGCATGCAAAAGGCAGCCCTAGATCTAGGGATCTATTTTTAGCAGCTAGAGGTTACATGAAAAGCTCAGTTTAGAAACTTCTCGCAAAGTGGTGCTTTTTCCTAGATTTGGGGCATGTGCATCATAACTGATGAGTCCTAGAAATGGGTAACTATATGGGCTCATTTTGCCTATTGTTTCCATTTAGTCCATCATTCGCCATAGTTTTGTGCATGTTTTTGAGTATATTTATGTTAATTGAGTGAATGGGGATAGTCATTTTAACACAAAGTCTAATGGGTGTTTATTGCAGATTTTGAACATTTTTAGACCAAGACCAGGCATTTATGAGCAGATTGATAGCAAAAACTTGAAGAAACCAAGCTGAGGACTTATAGGAAGGGTGTCTCCTGCACTAATGACCCGTTCCTTGAGTTCTCCACCAGTAGCTCTGTGTTCAAAGGCCACCACATCGATGATCACAAGGGCAGTCGAGCAGGTCTAGTGAAGTTGTTGTTATATGCAAGTTTTGGCAGCTGAGTTCCTAAAGTTTAGGGGGACTGTTAGGAGTCCTCAACTTGTATAAATAAGAAGGCCTCAAGCCTTAGTAGGTTAGCTATTATACAATCTATTTTCGTACTTTAGTGCAACTCTACATTCAGCTCATTTTCGAGCTCTTTCTATAGACAGTTTTGTGATATGACTAATTTTTTTTATCAATGAAGAAGAATTTAGCCTTGAACCAACACTGATCTTTCTAAGGGGGCTGTAGCTCTTGGGGTTGGGACCAACCCGAGTTCCCAGTACCTCCTTCTTGTATTTATATGTGTTTTTCTTGCATTCATGAAATAATTTCAGTTGTTTAGATTAAATCTTGCTTTATTACTTAGGTTGTTTTTGATGATTAGAATAGTTGTTCTTGCTTCAGGTTGTTTAGTTAGTTTTCTGCAATAATAGAAGAAGATCCACAAAAAGGCTACCAAGTAGGCTTTGATCTCCTTTCTCCCTCCTTGGGACTGTTAGCCTCCTGCTGCAGCAGGTTACTCATATTTCATGATTGACATTTTTAGAGGCCAAATATGTCATACTTTGCATGCTGCAATGCTCCATATTTGCTTAAACAGTCTCCAAGTGAAGAAGGCTACTTAGAGTTCATTTAATTGCCTAACAAATTTTTGAGAAGTTATCCCGGTATCGCCACCTTGTAGTTAAAGGGAGGTCCAAACAGCTTAATCTTGGTCTCCCTAGGTTTAAATTTCCTGTTTTAGAATATAGAGAATGTAAATCTGTCCAAACAGCTTAATCTTGGCAGATTCTTAGATAGGTAGAGAAGCAGAGGAGCCCAACAGTTTAATCTGGGCCCTCCGATGAAATAAGGGTAGTCTGTAGATAGGAAAGCGTGAAGAGAAAAAGAGAATGATGGGTTTGCAGGTCTAAGTGCACCCAAATCAAAAGAATAAAAATGTTAGGTAAGTAGGCTGGGTAGGTAGTCTTGAGGTTGCTGAATCTTAAATGCCGATCAGTTCCAAATTTTCAAGTGTCATCTTTCCTCGGGACACAATCAATAGGCAATTCTATGCGAGAAGTTCAAAAGAGGTATAACTAACTCCCTTTCTCCACTTTCCCCCAATCATTAACTGACTTCCCCAAAAGAGGTCAAGATCTGCTTGATATCTCTTGAATTTCATCATTTTCATAGCATTTGCTTGAGTAAAGATCTTCTTTACTCAAAGTTGTTCCATACTCTCTCCGAAGAATGGTTCTATCCCCTTGTAATAGCCTAAGGTCTCCTGAACTTAGCACTTTCTTACCATCTCCATATTAACCACTAACATTATTATTTAGCTCCCTATATTTTCCCATCCCCCTACTAATATTATGCAAATCATCCCCTATGTAAATATCCCTCCCCCTGGTTGAAAAATAACCATAAGTACCCCCTGGAATTGCTCAGTTTACTTGAAACTTAGCAAGAACCCTCATGCCGCCCCTTCAAACCATATTTCAAATACAATGGACTCCTTCCGGAGTATAAGATCCCTCTTAGGTGATCGGACCCCTTCCGAAGCCTCAAACGCCTTTCGCACCCACTTACTTACTCCTTCCGATCGTAGCAAACCCCTTGCGGACTTCCTTAACACTCCGCATACCCTTGAAAGCTAGATCGCATCGCAAGATCGAAGTTTCCTCTCCATGAAAGTTTTGACCCATCCGTCGCCACCCGACGCGATATCGCGATATCGGCGATCGGCAGTCGCAAGCACCAAATGTCCAATTGAACCACCCTTCTGTTCCCCGCCGATGCGATATTGCGATCACATCGGAGAAGTTCACCGCATCGCCTTCAGTATCAGCACCTCGCTATGTCACTTCTGTACCAGGGACCCACCGCAGGCTGACGTCATCCGTCGTACTGCTGACGTCAGCAGCCAGAAAACCAAAAATTCGCACAAGAATAGAAATCGCACTTCAGAGCTCTAGAACAAGAAACAGATGCAGTTTTCAATGCGCGATTAGCGCAAAGCGCTAATCGCGCATTGCTACGGAAAATAGGCCGTTTTAGGGAATCTTGGGGGAATCTTTTGATTCCTTGGCCCGTTCTGCACCGAAAAGCCCGAAAATCGCCCGATCGTGCCAAATTGATCCGGTTTAAAGACAACAGAAGATCAATGGAAGAGTTTAAAGTGTATCAGATCAAATCATCAGGTATCAAGTGTGTCAAAGAGTATCAGTAGACGGCAGAAGCCATCAATGTAGCGGCAAAGAGTATCAGTGAAAATCTTAAGCAAGCGGCCCAAAGCAGGAGAACATTTAATACCTTCCAGCTGAGTCACAGAAAGAGGGCGAAGCCACTCAAAGCCCTCAAATCATAATCACTGCATATTTAAATCGCACCAGAGCAAAACTACAGTTCCCAAAGCGCAATCATTCCAGCAGCACTGCATCAAGCCTCCAAGGGCCACATTGTGTCTTTTCTGATCCAACTGCCCCTAGCGCAGCCAAAAGGATTTACCTGCATTTAATTCCAGCAACACTTAGATTTTTGAAGAGTTTTTCTAGCAGACCTATCTAGGTCAATTGTAATGAATGTCTTTCCGATATTTGGCTTATATATACCACCCTGAACAATGTAGTGAGGGGTTGGTTGGTTGGTAGTAGGTTGGTTAGTTGCTTCCCAGCATTTTCTCCGAGTAGAGACCCGCACTGTAACTGTCATATTTTCTATAATCAAAGATTGCTGAAAGCATGGATCGTGAAACTACTTGATGTGTTCAATTGGCCAAGGAATGATTACGGAATTCCTATGCTTCTACATGATTCAATAAGTGTTTCTCTCCTTTATTAATTTTCATGTTTTTACCACTGTTCCGCCTTCTAAATTGCAGGAAAAAAGAATAGCTTAAGATTTGTTTCACTACACCTTAAGTTCAATTTCTGCATTTTTCTATGTTTTCTTCAGAAATAGTTATGAGCATGTATACTTAAATGATCTTGTTTACGCTGTTTCTTTCACATACGAATGAATGTTTAGGAATTCTTAACTGCTCCTGGATCCCATTCATTCATTTCTCCTCTTTTTCAGCATGATGAAATGATTCTCCTTTGCCTTTCATCCCTGATTTTCATTCCATCCTTTCAGTAGATTGGTAATTGTATCCTGTGTGGCTATCCCGCTCCATAATCCCCTTGTGACCAAGAAAATGCAGTAGCAAGCCTTAATCCATGACTCCACGCCCAATGGTTCGAAACTTATCACACCTTACCTTGCCTCTTTGCTTGAGAATCCTACCTTCCATCCAATCACAAACAAAACACCCTTGAGCCAAAAGCTAGCCTAAACTCATCAACAAAAGTTGAATCAGTAAAGAGAGAGCCCTCTTTGATTGCAGGTGGGCTAGAACCTGCAATCCAAAGATTGGTTTGTGGTTACCTCGGCCGTATCCCTATAAGGAGCCTAGGGACAACCTGAGTGATAACATAATGGCGACTCCACTGGGGAACTCCTCAGATAAATTCATTAAACCAGTCTGCAGCCCTACAGAGGAAGAAACCGACTTGTAAAAGTCTCGGTCGACCTATGTTGTTGTGATTTTTAGAAAATTTCCCAAAAATATATTAGAAGCTGGCTCCTAAGAAGCAAACGTGTAATACACCAGAAAATCCTGATCCAAACAGCCCACCTGTTGTTGAAAATCTGAATTTAATTCCCAAGATCATTAGAAAACAAAAGCAAAAAGAATACCAAACTGCTACTAGTCCTGAAACAGTTCAGCCAATCGGTGTACCAACCCTGGTCAAAGTTTTATTTCGGTCAACCCCGAGTTCCCCTGGCTCATTACCCCCTTCTCCAAGTAGCTCCTCTACACCCCTATCTCATATCCCTACTACCACTACTACTCCTTCTACCTTGGTTATTCCTATGATCCCCGCTGCTTTAGGTGCTCAGCTTATCCCCATCATCATGGCTAGGTATGCGCCATTACAATTGCCTGCTAATCCCGGGGCTATGCCTCAGGACTACCAATCGAAAATCACTTATTTTGATGGCACAACTTCCTGCACTACCTTACAACATACAAAGAAAATGCAGGATTATTTCGAGAGTTATGAGATTGAAGATGAGAGTGTAAGAATGAATATTTTTGTCCAAAGTTTTACCGGTGATGTCAGAACCTGGTTTAGGGCACTTCCACCCAATTCTATAGGAAACCCGAAAGCCTTATACCAGACATTCATTAACAGATGGGAGAAAAAGAAAGACCCCCTGCACATATTGTCCGAGTATGATACTATCAAGAGAGGACCTGGGGAAGCTGTTCTGGATTACTGTGCCAGATTTAACAATGTTTACAATGCAATACCACCAAATTTAATACCTCCACCTGACCTCACATTATACAAATTCCCGGATGGCTTCGATGCCGAGATGGCATATCAATTAAGGGAAAGATCCCCTCAAAGCCTGGCAGAAATGCAAGATGCTGCAGTAAGTGTGGAAGCAAATCTAATCGCTAAAAGAAACAAAACCAGAACTGAGAGAAGAACCACTTTCAAAGAAGAACCCTCCTCCTTCGAGCAGAAGCTAGATGCGGTCGTTAGTGGCTTGCACAGGCTGGGAGACAGATTAGACAATGTTGAGAGGAAAACTTCATGGGAGGGCCAACAACCCAATGCCACAAGGAACCCAAACTTCAGAAAAACCCAAAACTCAAACGTAGGTAGGGCCAGTCTGAACCACGATATTAGGCCTCCTTTTCAAGAAAACTATGCGGAGGCATCTACATCCGCTGAGCCCACAGACGGGACGCATATAAACCTAATAGATTCAGAAAACGAACACCAAATCTTCCTTGCGGAAGAAGACCGACCATACCTTGATACAAAACAATTCCTCACCAAATCAGGAGAGTCCTTTGACTTCAAACAAGGATATGACACTGTTATATACGAGGTACACAAGTAATACAAATTAAGAACAAGGACTATTGATGTTCCCCCACCTAGCAGAACAAAAGATAGCAAACAACTCAACAAAACTAAAGGGAGGATCACCAACAATCAACCATCTGGCAGCTCTGTCCCAAACCCCCATCAGGTTACCGTGGAGGATGTAACAGAGACATACTCTCCTATTGATCGCCCTGTGTCCCCCTCCCACCCAAGAGAAAATCTGAATAGCATCCCCGAACATCTTCCCAAAACAGAGACACCACAAACAATCATACACCATGATATTGACATTCCAAAAGAGAAAATAGAAAGTATGCCTGAAAAGGAGAAATTCACCACGGTCAATGCCAGGAACTCAGTGGAAAAACCATTCAGTTTAGAAACAGAGATTGGAAAACTCAAGATTTCCATTCCCCTCTCAGAACTGGCTAAGCATGATGTATATAGACAACAAATTCAAAGGTCGCTTCAATTGCCAGAAGTTAGGGATGATGTAAACATTTTAGATGATACCCCTGAACTACTGTTCGGGCCAGAAGTTGACAGAAAAACAACATATGGACCTGTTCCACCTTTCTATGTCAGCCTGCACATACATGACAAAATACTGCACAATGCTATGTTTGACTCAGGCGCCTCACATAACCTCATGCCCAAAGCTGTAATGGAAAATTTGAATCTCGATGTCAGCAGGCCCTACAAAATCTGTATCTTTTAATTCAAGTCAGGTCAAATGTTTAAGCTTGATTAAAATACTTTGTGTCTCCCTAGGCCAATTCCCCAACAGACAATCTAATGGACGTGTAGTTGTGACATTCCCAAAGTATGGTATGCTTCTATCCAGATCGTGGGAGAAAATTGCAAGGATCCCTTCAACTCGACCTCTCTTATGCCACTATTCTGTCTTTGGGCAAACAAAGAGACTTTATAGAGAAACATTAATGAAGTATGTGGTAAGCAGTGAGGAAAAACTCCCAAAATTTTCCAATATACTCAATCCATTCTGATATGGATTCTTTTATTTTATTTAATGATAACACCAACCCTCCAACCGATGACAAGCCGTTATCTTTGGAGCAAGGAATGAACGTCAATGAGGAATCGGTTGCCAATACCAATGAAATTGTCTCAACAGCTAAGGCAACCAACAAGCACCAAGAAAAAAATCCCGAAACAGAAATTACCAGTCCACCCGGTCCTCAAACAACTGAAACTCTTAATACAAACCTTGAACGAGAAGCCACATGGTATTTGGAGTTTGATGGTTCAGTTAACAAGTTAGGAGCAGGGGCTGGAGTATGGATTTACAATACTCATGAGAATCGTGCACAAGGCCATGCCTATAGACTCAATTTCAAATGTACAAACAATATGGCGGAGTATGAAGCTCTTCTCTTAGGTCTCAAGTTGCTAAAAACCCTGGGAGCTACTACAATCTCCATCCTAGGTGATTCAGACTTGATCATACAACAGATAAAGGGTAACTTTGTCGCTAATGATAGCAGAATGAGAGCTTACAGAGCCGCTGTCAGCGAATTGCTTAGCGCCTTCAGTGAATTTGAACTAGCCAAAATTGCACGAGACCATAATATTCATTCCCATAGCCTAGCCACCTTCGCTAGCACATGTAAGCTTCCCTTTGAACCAAATCACCATTTCACTACCGAAATAAAACACAGACCTTTGGTCCCTAACAATGTCAAGGATTGGCAGGTATTCTAAGATGATGCCCATATTAACAATTTTTTGACTATGGAGGACGAATTCTCCAACACAAACATTGACATGGATGTGATAGCTGAATCACAACAGTTAGCAGAAGAAAAACACCTGACTCTAACAGCTGCAACAGCTAAACAAATCCTAAGCCCAACTATTTTTGACAGTACAAACATAGGGCAACTGAAACAAATTTGTTCACAGAAGACAGCCAAGATAAAGGATGAATTTATTAATCTAAAAGGAAATGATCTGCCTGCCGACCTTACTCCATTGGAAGACATGTTTGATGACAACGACGTGGCAAAAAAACCAAAGATGGAACCTTTGAATGCTGCCATAGAAGAACACAACATAGGAACAACTGAACACCCCAAAATGATTAAATTATCCAAAAATCTACCTCCTGACCAAAAATCGAAATATGTGGATTTGTTCAAAGAATTCCAAGATGTATTTGCCTAGAGTTATGAGGACTTAAAGTCCTATGACACTTCAGTAATCCAACATACCATTCCCCTAAAACCAAATCAAAAACCATTCAAACAGAAACTCAGAAGAATCAATCCCATGCTTCTCCCCTTGATTGAAAAAGAAATAAAGAGAATGTTTGAAGCAGGTATCATTGCACCCATCATATTCTCTGAATGGGTGTCTAATTTAGTTCCCACCAGAAAGAAAACAGGAGAGATAAGACTGTGTGTAGACTTGAGAAATTTAAACCAGGTCTCTGTAAAAGACCACTACCCGTTGCCCAAAATGGATCATATCTTGCAAAGAGTAGTGGGTTCCTCTAGAATTTCTTTACTAGATGGATTTTCAGGATTTAACCAAATCCTTGTTCACCCAGATGACCAGGACAAAATAGCTTTTACCACACCCTGGGGAACGTTCAAGTATGTTAAAATGCCTTTTGGGCTGAAAAACCCCGGTGCTACCTTTCAAAGGGCAATGGATATTGCGTTCGCTAAGGAGATACATGATTTCCTCGTAGTTTACCTTGATGACCTGACCCCATTCTCCAAATTTGACCATGAGCACCTTAAGCACTTAAGGCAAATTTTCATGACATGTAGGAAATACGGCATTTCCTTGAACCCTAAGAAGTCCCTGTTTTCCCTGGAGGAAGGAAAGCTTTTAGGGCATATAATATCAAAATATGGGATCAGAATTGACCCGGAAAGAATTCAAGCTATCCTCCAAATCCCTTACCCAAGAAACATAAAAGAATTGCAAGAATTCCTCGGAAAGATTAACTTCCTAAGAAGATTTATCCCAAATCTAGCCGAGCTAGTAAGGCTATTGAGCAACATGCTAAAAAAGGACGCCAAGGTAAGATGGTCTCTTGAAGCCAAGCAAGCTTTCGAGAGTATAAAAACTGCCCTAACCCAAACACCCGTCCTTACCAGTCCTCAATTCGACAGGGATTTTATCATTTTTTCCTTCGCATCTGAACACACTATAGCTGCTGTCCTTCTGCAGAAAGATGATTAGGGCAACGAGAAGCCAATTGCTTTCTTCAGCCGAGCTTTGAGAGACGCACCCTTGAAATTTCAGATTATGGAGAAGCAAGCCTACACCCTGGTCAAAGCCATCAAAGATTTCATAATTTACATCCTATACTCCCATGTGATTGCTTATGTCCCTAATGCTGTTGTAAAGGATATACGAACTCAAGAGGGACTGGAAGGCAAAAGAGGCAAATGGATTGCTAGCATCCTTGAATACGACATTGAGATAAATCCCACCAAGATCATAAAAGGACAAGGGTTAGCCAAGCTAATGTTCGAAACAAACTTCCAAGCATTAGACATTAATCAACTGGATGATGAACCGGAGCTGGCGACTCCACAGATCAGTGAAACCTTCATGCAATCCCCTTGGTACGCTGATATTTGCTTTGTATTATTAAACCTGTGTGCTCCCCCAGGATTGTCCAGAACCAAGAAAAGATTTTTAAGGATGAAATCTTCAAACTTTTCTGTCATAGATGGTACTCTATTTTGGAAAAATCATGAAGGTATTTTGCTTAAATGTTTAATTATAGATGAAACTAACAACACCATGAAATAATTTCATGCAGGGGACTGTGGAGGACATCTATATTGGAAATCCATGGCGGACAAGATCTTACGGGCTGGTTATTACTGGCCCTCTTTATTTGTAGATGTAAAGAAGTTTACTGCCTCATGCCACAAATGCCAAGTCTTTGAAGGAAAAAGAAAGTTACTGCCCTTGCCCCTTAGGCCCATTTCAACTGAGAAACCTTTTCAACAATGGGGTCTTGACTTCATTGGAGAAATCCATCCCTCTTCCTCAGGCCAACACAAGTGGATTTTAACAGCCACCGATTATTTCACCAAGTGGATTGAAGCCATCCCGTGTAGGCAAACCAATGACTCCACCATTATCCAATTCCTTGAGAGCAATATCCTTTCTAGATTTGGCTGCCATGAGAAAATTATTACTGACAACGCTGCTGCTTTCAAGTCCAAAAAAAATCATCAACTTTTGCCATAAATACCACATTACCTTAGGTCACTCCACATCTTATTACCCGCAAGGTAATGGCTTGGCCGAGTCTTCCAACAAAAGCCTCATCAATATCATAAAGAAGCTGCTGGAATAAAACAAAAAGAACTGGCACAAAAAGCTCACAAATGCTCTGTGGGTAGACAGACTTTCCACCAAAAAATCCATCGGGATGAGCCCCTATGAACTTGTATATGGCATGGAAGCCAAGTTCCCTTCATCTCTGGGCATACCTACTATCAAATTGTTGCAAGAAATTCAGGCTGAACCAAGTGATATGCAGAGAAGAGTTAATCAGACCATTCACCTTCCGAAAACCAGAGAACAAGTTTTCAACAGAACTCAGATACTGCAGGAAAAACTCAAGAAAATGTTTGATAAGAATACCAAAGCAGAGGATTTCTAGGTAGGCAGCAAATTTCTAAGATGGGATTCACGAAGAGAAGACAAGGGAAAACACACAAAATTCGATTTTCTGTGGAAAGGTCCATACATTATCAGCGTTGTGCAAGGAAATAACACCTATTTTCTCAAATCTCCAGATGGCAGCACAGCTGAAGAAGGACCGGTCAATGGCCGGATGTTGAAGCACTACGATGATCCTCTTGCTTGAAAAGAGCAGATGGTGGCGGATTTGTACATAGTTGTATATAGCAGTAGTTTGATTTTTGCAAGAGTCCACAATGCTGGAGCACGCAGAAGAAAGCAGGTGGCGCCTTACAGTTTAACAGCAACAACTAAAGACTAAGGCATTCTGACTTGTTGTTCTTGACTTTTCGCGAGGAAAAGCCATCCCCAAGTGGAGCCACTGTTAGCCTCCTGCTGCAGTAGGTTACTCATATTTCATGATTGACATTTTTACAGACCAAATATGTCATACTTTGCATGCTGCAATGCTCCATATTTTCTTAAACACTCTCCAAGTGAAGAAGGCTACTCAGAGTTCATTTAATTGCCTCCCAAATTTTTGAGAAGTTATCCCGGTATCGCCAATTTTCAGTTAAAGGGAGGTCCAAACGGCTTAATCTTGGTCTCCCTAGGTTTAAATTTCCTGTTTTAGAATATAAAGAATCTAAATCTGTCCAAACAGCTTAATCTTGGCAGATTCTTAGATAGGTAGAGAAGCAGAGGAGCCCAACAATTTAATCTAGGCCCTCTGATGAAATAAGGTAGTCTGTAGATAGGAAAGCATGAAAAGAAAAAGAGAATGATGGGTTTGCAAGTCTAAGTTCACCCAAATCAAAAGAAGAAAAATGTTAGGTAAGTAGGCTGGGTAGGTAGTTTTGAGGTTTCTGAATCTTAAATGCCGATCAGTTCCAAGTTTTCAAGTGTCATCTTTCCTCGGGACACAATCATCAGGCAGTTCTATGCGTGAAATTCAAAAGAGGTATAACTAACTCCCTTTCTCCACTTTCCCCCAATCATTAACTGACTTCCCCAAAAGAGGTCAAGATCTACTTGATACCTCTTGAATTTCATCATTTTCATAGCATTTGCTTGAGTAAAGATCTGCTTTACTCAAAGTTGTTCCATACTCTCTCCGAAGAATGGTTCTATCCCCTTGTAACAACCTAAGGTCTCCTGAACTTAGCGCTTTCTTCCCATCTCCATATTAACCACTAACATTATTATTTAGCTCCCTATATTTTCCCATCCCCCTACTAATATTATGCAAATCATCCCCTATGTAAATATCCCTCCCCCTGGTTGAAAAATAACCATAAGTACCCCCTGGAATTGCTCCGTTTACCTGAAACTTAGCAAGAACCCTCATGCCGCCCCTTCAAACCATCTTTCAAATACAATGGACTCCTTCCGGAGTATAAGATCCCTTTGAGGTGATCGGACCCCTTCTGAAGCCTCAAACGCCTTTTGCACCCACTTACTTACTCCTTTCAATCGCAACAAACCCCTTGCTGACTTCCTTAACACTTCGCAGACCCTTGAAATCCAGATCGCATCGCAAGATCGCAGTTTCCTCTCCATGCAAGTTTTGACCCATCCGTCGCCACCCGACGCGATATCGCGATATCGGCGATTGGCGGTCGCAAGCACCAAATGTCCAATTGAACCACCCTTCCGTTTCTCGCCGATGCGATATTGCGATCGCATCGGAGAACTTCACCGCATCGCCTTTAGTATCAACACCTCGCTATGTCACTTCTATACCAGGGACCCGCCACAGGCTGACGTCATCCGCCGTACTACTGACGTCATGCTGACGTTAGTAGCCAGAAAACCAAAAATTCGCGAAGGAAGAGAAATCGCACTTCAGAGCTCCAGAACAAGAAACAGATGCAGTTTTCGATGCGCGATTAGCGTGAAGCGGTAATCGCGCATCGCTATGGGAAATATGTCGTCTCGGGGAATCTTGGGGGAATCTTCTGATTCCTTGGCCCGTTCTGCGCTGGAAAGCCCAAAAATCACCCGATCGTGCCAAATTGATCCGGTTTAAAGACAATAGAAGATCAATGACAGAGTTTAAAGTGTATTAGATCAAATCATCAGGTATCAAGCTTGTTAAAGAGTATCAGTAGACGGCGGAAGCCATCAATGTAGCGGCAAAGAGTATCAGTGAAAATCTTAAGCAAGCGGCCCAAAGCAGGAGAACATTTAATACCTTCCAGCTGAGTCACAAAAAGAGGGTGAAGCCACTCAAAGCCCTCAAATCATAATCATTGCATATTTAAATCGCACCAGAGCAGAACTACAGTTCCCGAAGCGCAATCATTCCAGTAGCACCGCATCAAGCCTCCAAGGGCCACATTGTAGTCTTTTCTGATCCAGCTACCCCTAGCGCAGCCAAAAGGGTTTACCTGCATTTATTTCCAGCAACACTTAGATTTTTGAAGAGTTTTTCTAGCAGACCTGTCTAGGTCAATTGTAATGAATGTCTTTCCGATATTTTGCTTATATATACACCCCTGAACAATGTAGTGAGGGGTTGGTTGGTTGGTAGTAGGTTGGTTAGTTTCTTCCGAGCATTTTCTCCGAGTAGAGACCCGCACTGTAACTATCATATTTTCTATAATCAAATATTGCTGAAAGCATGGATCACGAAACTACTTGATGTGTTCAACTGGCCAAGGAATGATTACGGAATTCATGTGCTTCTACATGATTCAATAAGTGTTTCTCTCCTCTGTTAATTTTCATGTTTTTACCACCGTTCCGCCTTCTAAATTGCAGGAAAAAAGAATAGCTTAAGATTTGTTTCACTACACCTTAAGTTCAATTTCTGCATTTTTCTATGTTTTCTTCAGAAATAGCTATGAGCATGTATAGTTAAATGATCTTGTTTACGCTGTTTCTTTTACATATGAATGAATGTTTAGGAATTCTTAACTGCTCCTAGGTCCCCATTCATCCATTTCTCCTCTTTTTCAGCATGATGAAATGATTCTCCTTTTCCTTTCATCCCTGATTTTCATTCCATCTTTCAGTAGATCGATAATTGTATCCTGTGTGGCTATCCCGCTCCATAATCCCCTTGTGACCAAGAAAACGCAATAACAAGCCTCAATCCATGACTCCACACCCAATGGTTCGAAACTTATCACACCTTACCTTGCCTCTCTTCTTGAGAATCCTACCTTCCATCCAATCACAAACAAAACACCCTTGAGCCAATAGCTAGCCTAAACTCATCAACAAAAGTTGAATCACTAAAGAGAGAGCCCTCTCTGATTACAGGTGGGCTAGAACTTGCAATCCAAAGATTGGTTTGTGGTTACCTCGGATGTATCCCTATAAGGAGCCTAGGGACAACCTGAGTGATAACAGGGACCATGATTTGAGACCTAACACTCTTGCTGCCACTAAAACATTGTTTTTTTCTTTCCAATGCAATTGCTAGTGTGTGAATTCGAGTTGGAAAAGTTGATATTAGTTGTATTTACATGCTTGGATTTTTCCTTGTTCATTTTTCATAGCTTTCTTGCATCATTTCCTGTCCATAAAATTTTGTTCAGCACTTTTCCGTTTTTAGGGCAGAATTAGGTTAAAATAGGTAAAACTCTGTTTTTTTAATTCTCCTTGAATCAATTTTTAGAAGCAGGTGTGCAGCTCACTTGAATACCATCCTAGCTTATCATTCCCTCATCACCCATCCTACTCCAGTCCATTTCTCAAGGTTTTCTCCACTCATTCGCCACACTTTCCCAAACAACCCTAATTTCTACGTTTTTGTACAAAATCGCTTTCTTATCCTCTGAACAAATCCAACCATCACCTTCATGTTTGATCTCCACTGACAAAGTCCTGGACCCTATAACACCCTCATCCAACCTTAGTTTTCCTGTTCCCACCATTTTTCCTCCTCCAAACCTTCAAAAATCACTTTCGGCCTACTCCTATAGAACTTCTTGTAGAACTTCCTATAGATCCCCTAGATACTTCCTGTAGAAGTTCATGTGAGTGATTTTTCAAAATTTGATCATAATGGAATTCTGCAGAAGGTTGCTAGGGACTCCTTAGGTCCTCTCCACAGCTTCCCCACCATCTGCAACAACCAAGTCCATCTCCTTTCGCCACCAAACCTCTGCACAGTCAAACAGTTAAAACACAACCATAATAATTTTACATAAAATTGCTCAAAAGTACAAAAAGATGGTTCTTCCACATTTTCCTTCAGAAGTAGCTTAAGCACATGCATTTTACCTTGATAGTAGTCCATGGCATCCATTTGAGTAGTTTCATCTCTTTTTCTTGCAGAAGTAGGGTTAGTGGGTAAAACTAGGGTTTGCTACAATTTGCATTTCCTTTCAGTTTTCATCCTCTTTCTGCAAGTAGAATAGCCTCTTTTGAGTTAGCTTTCCTCCATCACAATTAAAAGCTTCTTATGAGAACTCATATAAGTTGGCTTGAGCTCCTAGCAAACTTGTGCTAGCTGATCAAGTGGTATCCTTTAGTAAGAGCTAGTACTTGTGCATACAACACCATCACTTCCAAGTTTGTTACGAATTACCAGGTTGATAAAAGTAAAGAAGGGAGTCCCAAGAGTTACAACATCATTGTTGCAATACTGGAGCCCACCATCTTTTTTGTGCCATTGCCAAGGAAGCGTCAGAGTATTTGTGATTACTACTTTTCTTCTATTTTCTACTACATCATTCTGCTAAGTAGTTTATTTTAGCAAGAGTAGAGTAGTTGTTTCATTTCCATTCTGCAACTTTATTTCTGCAAAAGTAAATTAGACATTTCCTACTTTCATTTCATTTCAGCAAGCGTAGATTAGACATTTCCTACTTTCATTTCAATTCTGCAATTTCATTTCAGCAAGCATAAATTAATCATTTCCTGCTTTCATTTCAATTCTACAATTTCATTTTAGCAACATAGATTAGTCATTTCCTGCTTTCATTTCAATTTTGCAATTTTTATTTCATCAAGGTTTATTTTAGTTAGTTACAATTTGTTGTTCAATCCATTTCAAGTTTTTGCAAGTATAAGCACAAAAATAAGAACAAAAATCCTAAAAAGAGATTTTCTTTCATGCCTCGTAGGAACATAGACAATTCAAGAAAATTCCTACCCAACACCTGCAACACATCACTAAGTCACCCTTCTCTCTTCTTTGGTGGTAGTGATCTAGAAGAACCTATAGGCGAACCTCCAGAGATATACGAAGATCCTATAACAGAAGAGGTGCAAGAAAACATTCCTCTTGAGACCATGGCTGAAAACAGAAACGGTAGAGGAAATGGAGAGAGAATAGAAGGCACCTTTCCCGTCCGAGAAACTAATGGGGACACAAAGATGAGAAACATAAGTCCCTCAGCCTTACCTCACTTCCATGGATTGACTACTGAAGACCTTGATACCTTATTGTTTGAGTTTGTTGTCCTTTGTCAAACTTATGACTATGTAGAAGATGAGAAAAAGTTGAAACTCTTTCCCTCTACCCTCAAGGATGCATCACTACACTGGTTCATGGGGTTACCTTGAAACAATATCACAACTTGGGCTCAGATGTAGAAAGCCTTTAACAACAAATACTAGGATTATTGTAGGTCAAAGGAAACAAAGGAAGAAATCTTTCGGATGACCATGGGAAGTGATGAATCTTTAGAAGACTATGAAAAGAGGTTTCAACTCAGTTATAAAAGGGCCAGGTGCACACTTGACCTTGAATCTCCAAAGTTGGTTCTACTCTGAGGAGTCCCTAAAGACCTTCTAGGTACCCTCCATATGTTGGCTAGGGGAGAAATCTACCAGCTACATTATGATGACATAAAGACTGTGTTTAGAAACCATTCTAGGGCAGGCAAAAAAAGAGGTAGGGGAAGTCAACTTTTAGCCAGTGCCTGTTAACCAAAAACGAATTTTCAAATCAGATGGAAGATTTTGAAAGCGAGATGACATAGACCATTGGATGCAAATGGATACCTTGTGAATCCAAAAGAAGCAAGATGAAGCTGAGAGGGCTTTGGCCATCTTTTGTCCTAGATGCACTAGAAAACATCTTAGGAATGAGTGTCTATTACACTATCTAGAGGTGTGTTTTTTCTATGAAGAAGACCACCCTACAAATCAGTGCCCTTCCTTACCCGGATTTGAGGCTATGTACCAAGGGGCTGAAGGAGCCACTAAAACACTCTACTTCATGAACCAAAGGAGGCCACATGGACCCAGACCTTACTAGTAAGGAATGCAAGGGACATCCCAGACTTATTAAAACCCCAATCAATCCACTCACATACCTTCTTGGGGTCCCCCTGCTCATCCTTCCTAGTCCGCACCCCCTCCTTGGTCATATCCATGGAAAATTTTAGGGGCAAATTTTTGCCCTTGGGCTAAATTAAGGGGTTTTATATTTTTATTAGGTGAATATTTTGTATCATAGTACATTGTTACAAATCACCTCAAATTTATTTTATAAAAAAATTAGCTATGGAGTTTAGGCCACCTTATTTTAAGGGAGAGGGTAAAAAAAGTAAATTTAGCCCTTGAAATTAGGAGTTACAATCTTCCATTCGCCCCATTTTCAAGAAAATGTATTTATAATAATTATAAATAAAAGTATAAATACAGTGGAGATATGGTAAATAAATAAAATCTCTTTTTATACTTACTCCAAAGGTATGGTAAATAAATAAGAATACAAATAAACTAGAGGTATGGTAAATAAATAAAACCTCTTTTTATATTTAGTCCATAATCTTCTTTCTATTTAAGAAGGCTAAAAAACGAGGTTTCATTTAAGTGAATCCTATGGTCCAAATACCATATTTATAAAAGAGGTATGGTAAATTAATAAAAATATAAATAAATGAGAGGTATGGTAAATAAATAAAACATTTTTTTATATTTACTCCATATGTCACCTTATATTTATGAACACGCAAGCATGTAAATAAATAAAAATAAAAATAAAGTGGAGGTATGGTAAATAAATAAAACCTCGTTTTATACTTCATAGGTATGGTAATTAAATAAAAATAAAAATAATCTATATGTATGCTAGATAGAAACCTCTTTCTATATTTAGTCCATAACCCTCTCTAAGAAGGCTCAAATTTCCATGTGAAATTTCCACCATTGTTCTTGCCATCTTTGATCATCTTCTTCCTGCAAACATACCATGTCAGATAAACCAAATATAAACATTATAAAACATACCTTAGTGAAGTTAAGGGGAGGCTATCTGATCCACACAAATCAATCCAGATTAACACGATATACATGTATATACTCATAATGACACAAACATATACCTATCAACATAATCTCAATCATCTTTCATGACACCACAACTACAACAACGAATATATACATGACATCCATAACCACTGCAAATGCATGCATGTGATTGACATGCATGCATAATAAACACATTGTTAGGTAAAATTGGCTCAGGGATAGAATTAAGGTTACTAGATTAAACAATGGCGGTTTTGGGAACATGGTATAGCATACCCATGGTTTTTCGCCCATGGTATTCCATGTAATGTAGCCTTTAAAAGGATAGGAGGAATTCATTGTAAGTGAGGACAAGGAGGTGAGCGGTGAAGGCTCACATGGACGGGTTGGTCAGGGCTCCCATAGATTTATAATGAAAAAAAATAAAAATTTCAAAGGGACATTTTTTGGGATCCAACTAGTTAGTAACATAGGTCCATATCACACATCAAATTGAGTAATTTAATAGTAATCAATGATCCATAACATAGTAACAAAATAGTAAATCTATAGAGCATTATATACATTCCTTGAATTTTATTAGTGTCATATTAAAATGATGAGCCAATAATCAAAGCGAAGGTATTCAAAACATGGTGGGAAATTCACCATTCCACCTCAAAATATAAATATAATTCAATGGAATTTTTCATAGTACTCCTTTAAAAAAATATTATTAGTAATAAATAAATTAAATTAAATTAAAAAATTAAAAAAAATAAATAAAATAAAAACAAATAAATAAATAAATAAAATAATCTACTTTTTCCATTCTCCTTTATCTCATTACTTCAAATTTTACATTTTTTTTAACTTGCATCTAAATTTTCATGTTTCTTTCTTTCTCTCCATGCCTCTAAAGACATATTTTTGGATCCCATGCATTTTATATGGCTTACAATGATCCTATAGAAAAAAGTTCAACTTGGTCTTCAAAATTATTTGTCATGAAGAACATCAACTAATTTTAATTAAAGAGACCTCTCAAACATGCCCACATTTATGTTGAGAGTCTCCTTGGAATTACTATTGAGAAATGATATATTTGATTCCAAGGATTCATTGAATTTGGTTCCATTTTTCAAATTTTGAAAGAGCTTTCGATCCTACTATTTTCAACATGATTACAAAAAATATTAAGCTTAACAGAGAAGAATAATTCCAATTGAGTTTTCTATAACCACTAAAGTATTGAACAAGTGGGAATTTTTTTTCTTCTTGTATTGTTAGATTGACATTTTAAGCCCAATATCTATTTCCATATACCCCTACACCCAAGTAATGATAACCTCATAAAATTCTCTCATACTCCACCTTTGGGAATTGGCTCTTTTAGTGATTTATTTGAAAGGTTGAAGAAGGATATATTTAACTTATCACATTGTTAGGTATTCTATCTCTAAACTCATTTTTAGAGATCTATAGATACATGAGTTTTCAAGCACCCCTAAACATTGTAGGTATATTGCTAATAAATTCCTTGTTGTCCAGCTCCAAGTAGTTGAGTTATTACGCCGAGAGGTGCTCTATAACCCAGATCAGGGTACATGTGTAAACATAATGTAAGTATGTATACAATTTTTAGATGTCAACTTTTTACACATATAATATAAAGTATGTCAAAATTTTTAAATGTCAGTTATAATGTACACACATAGAAGATTATATATAAAACAAAAAAAAATAATCACAATCATATTCAATCACATCCGCTCGTTGAAATTATTCATTGGAACAATTGTTGACTCTATGGATTTATTAGTTGGCTCACTGAATTTGTTCGCTCACTCAAGATTTTGTTCACTCAATTTTGCACTCGTTGGATACAGGTTTTCCCTTTGTTCTACTTAATTATTCATGTGATAACAATGTTTTTTGGATTATATGCTGAACTGGAAAACCGTACAAAACACGAACTACAACTATTATATCACTATTAGATCAACTCATCCTTCTTTATGCTTTTTTTCATTGAACTTCCATTTCGACACTTCAAATGTTAAAACACAAGAAAAAATTGAAACGAGGTTGGTGAAAGAATAAATGCAAGAGGCCCTAAGTGATACAAATGTGTGTTACCCTCATGCATTCCTATATTGATATCTCTTCAATTTTAAAGTCACAATTATTATGGTAATGTCCATTGAAAACCGACCTCGCAATTATTTTGATCATGAGTTCTCATGCGTTCAATTTATTTATTATTGTGGTCATGTTTGTTCATGCCTATTTATAATTTAATCCAACTAAGAAATGATTTGTTTCATTGTTTTGTTATCTTATTCAGGTATCAGAAAGATTCCATGATATGTTGATGCGTGTTTCTTCTATTCAAAATCCAAATGAACTAGCAGCGTGCTCATATAGGAGTTTGTTGTGTGAAGCAATTGTTGACATTGATATAGGTGCATAAGGGACATGTCATTTGCTTCTAGAGCTCCCTCTTTCTGAATGTAGTCGTCGATTTTTGGTTCTTAATGTTGGTAGGAAAGTTTCAAACAAGTACAGATTGACATATATGATGCCAATAACAATCATTCCCTTATTGATGCATATACCAAGCGACCTACCCATATTGAACACCTTGCATTGATAGATGTTGCAAAATCGTGGTCATATGATAAACGCTAACATGGGGAGAAATGGTTAGAATGAAAGAATGGAGCTATTGTACGTGTGTTTCCTTGATTTAACTCAATTCCTAATCGAGAAGATGACAAGTTTGTAGAGTTTTGTTGGTCGGAGTTGGTATTATATGAAGCCTTTCATGATTTCCATAAAGATATAGGCTGAGAAGATGATGACATCGTGCATAATTGAGAAAACTTTCGATACAAGCTATGGCATGATGATCGCAATCCATTGCCTCTAGTTTATCAAGTTGAATTTGATGGAGAAGAAGTTCAAAATCCACCTACAGATTCTATGGAGAATGAGAGGGAGATCATTTATGCATTGTATTAGAATAAATATATAAATTACAATGGGTTTGAGATGCTGAGACACAGAGATTGTGATCATGTGCATAATTGAACACACATTGTGTTGATGAAGTAACTTCCAATCATGTTATTCATTTCATATTTGAAAAGAGAAAGTTGAATTTGATTCACGCTGACCAACATGCAAAGTCTTATTCTATTGAAAGTTTCGGAGTTAAGCGAAGAATAACATTTGATATTGTCCTTGACCATTATAGATCAGGGGTTGAATAATTACTTATGATAATCTAAGGAACTGCAGGTATAGGAAAGTCTTATTTGATCAGAGCTATTAAAAATGCCCTTGAAGCCTAATCCTTTCTGGAGAAGAGTCCATTACTTCTTTTAGCTCCTACAAGAGTTGCAGCTTTCAACATATCTGCAAGGACAATTCATTTTTTACTTCAAATTCCAATCAAAGACATGTCATCTTTGAAATGAGCAAGTTTAATGGCCTTACAACAAGATTTGAAGCATGTGAAGTATATCTTGATAGATGAAATGAGTTTCATTGGAATAAATTTATTACAAAACTTTGATAAGAGGCTCCGACATGCTTTCCTAGAAAATGAGAATATTGTTTTTGGTGGGAGGTCGATTATATTGGTCAGAGATTTGGGATATTTGCCTCTTGTTCTAGATAAAACAATATATGCATGTGAAGGTATTGCAAAAGAAAGATGGAACTCGTTCACGACTCTTGTGACCCTTGATAATGTGTTTCGACAATATAGACAAAGAAATCAACAAATATATTTTCGTCGTTTGATAATGAATACAAGGAATGCAATACCAACTATGGAAGATTGGGAAGCACTTATGACTTGTACAAATACATGCTTGGATCCTTCCACAAAAGATTCCTTTGATAAGGAAATACATTTGTTTGTAACAAATGATGATGTAGAAAATCATAATAAGCTTTGTTTAAGAAGCCTAGATTGTCCCATTGCAGCCAGTGTTGCTACAAAAGTAAAAGGAAAGTATATGGAAATAGATGAGGAAGAAATGGAACTTGAGTTACTTATTGCAATTGGAGCTCGAGTGATGCTTACATCAAACATATGGACTGATGCAGGACTTTTAAATGGTGCTCTTGGAATTGTAGAAACATCTATGTATAAAATTGGAACTTCACCCCAGAACCACCCACATATGTTTTAGTAAGATTTGATAATTATATGGGAGTGTCATGGGATGATTCATCCCGTTAAACAGTTCCTATTACACCTATTGAAAGAGGTGGTAGAAAACAACTTTTGAAACTTTCTTGGCGCTTAACAATCCATAAGTCACAAAGATTGACTTTGGAGAAAGCTACTATTAATATTGGAAAGCAAGAGAGACAAGGTATAATGTTTACTGCAATATCTCGAGTCAAAGATATGAATGGTTTACGATTTCAACCTCCCTTTTCATATGATCGATATGCAAAGATGGAAAAAGTAGTAGGTGTGACTGCAAGAAAACAGAATAAAAGATATTGAAATCAATCACATTGTAAACTATTTTTTGATTCACTATATTCTTATTATTTGCATTTTCAATCATTCAACATTCTAACTTTGTATTCTCATAATATATAATCTTAGACGTAATAAATATATTTAAAATGGCTACATTATTTATACGTTCAACATACTTTTTGTGGCAGTGCACGACTAGCATGAGCCTAGATCCATCTTAACTCTGGATCTATCAAACGCCGAGAGGGATCAAATCTCTCGAGGTGCAGAGCTTTCCTAAGTTTTTCACTTAAAAAAGAGGTTTGCACCTCGAGAAATTTGATCCCTCTCGGCGCTTCATAGATCTGTAATTAAGATGGATCTAGGCTGGTGAAATATTTCTCAATGATGTTGGAACCTATGCACTAAAAATATTTAGCACCAATTAGTGTCTAAATTCTCCATGAAGCCTCCTATGACAATAATCCATCAACACTTCTAGAAATCTGATTCTACTACACATATAGGCCAACAATGTTTATATTATTTGACATAAATAAAATAATAAATAGGATTTGTTTATGTTTGATATAAATAAATTAATAAATAGGATTTGTTTATGTTTGACATAAATAAAATAATAAATTGGATTGGTTTATGTTTGACATAAATAAAATAATAAAATGGATTTATTTATGTTTGACATAAATAAAATGTTAAAATGGACTTGTTTATTTCTTAAGAAATCTATTCAAAATGGGAGATTTTTTTTTAATATTAAATAAAACTTGCTGCATAAATTTGCAATGAATGGAAGAATATCTTCATGCCGAAATATTGTGGGTGGAGAGTATACTTAAATCTTATTAAATTGTTTTTATTTATAAATAATCAACTACTTTGGAAATATACTATTAAATTTTCTTTTCAATTAAAATTTTGTGTATAATTAAATTAAAATTACGGAAATTTTGTGTCACTATTTTTTGCCCCGAAAATCATGGAAATTCCAGTAATTTTTGTAAATCTAAGTTATAGCTGTCAAACTTCAATATTTTGGTGCCCCATAGGTTTTTGATGGCGCTAAATCCATTTCCACCATCAAAAACATGATTCAAATGCTGCTATTGCAAGATTTCTTGAAAAAAAATTTGCATGGATTCCCACTGGGCAATTTTCCCCTCTATAAATGATGCCATTTCAAAATAGAAATACCTAACCACTTAATTAGAATATATATTAAATTTATTTATTCTATAAAAATATATATATATTTTAAGTATTAAATAAAACTTACTTGAAGGGAAGAATTCCTTCTAGCCACTGCATTAACAGATTGAGTTGTTGGTAGGATTGATACTGTTTCAAATTGTTGTTTCGGCTCATGAGCGAAAATAAGCTATAATAAGTCACACTTGAGCCAATAAACAAAAATAATAACAAATTCTCTAGATCTCCATGAACAAAAATAATAACAAAAACGCTTAAACATGGATTTAAGCTACATGACCCTCATTTTGGCATCCATCCAACAAAATTAGAATCTAATATCTAATGTGCAAAGGAGGAATTGTTTTCCCTTTCCCACAATATCAATGCTCTTCAAATTTATGAGGTCACTTAAAAATTCAAATCTAAAAAAACATTGAAATCTAAATCATGAAAAATAAAACCCTATTTCAATTAGTGGAAACACAATGAAAATGAGGTAGCCGACATGTCCTCCTCGACGGAGACTGACCTTCTTCACCCTTGCTTAACATACGCATTAAACAACCCATATAAATTGAAGGTATATTTCATAAGAGCTCAAATCATAACTATCGTGGAGATTCGCGATATATTTCACATTACAATCGTTATTAATTCTTGTTTCTTGATCACCGTAGTCTCGTCATAAAGATTCTTTCTACGAAAAAATTGTGATCAGATGGAACCCTTTCACGTCCACCGTGCAAAAGATGATGACCACGAGTCAAAAGAGATTCTTGATCTATTGCCTCCCAGATTTAGAGAAATTAGCGACCGTTCAACAGCTATGGAAAGCTTCAATCTTATGAACGACGATCTTATAAGCCATCGAATCATTCCACTTCTTAACAGCCGTCTGCGGACCTTCATTGCTAAAGCCAGGCCCGGACCTATTGTAGATAGGCTTCGACATTTGGTTGACGAAGCGCCTCCGTCGCGAAGAAAGTGCAGTATTCTGTTTCGTTTGATCCCCGTGATGAGGTTTCAAGGCGACAGCTTATTACAACAGGTTATCAGAGTTTCATGACAACAGGCTGCAAGACATGGTGAGTGAAATGAAATTTATGGAGTGTGCATTAAGAGACAACAGGTTATCACCGTTTCCTCATCATGAGTTCAGGGCGTTAACTATTCCCCTTTTCGAAGAGGACTTCAGGGGGGAAGCCTTTGTGGAAGCTATTGGAAATAAAGTTATTTTCTGGCGTAGCTTTAATCGGGTGTCCCCCTTCTCTTACATACTAAATTTAGGGAATAACTCGGATACGGATACGACTTTCTGGGCTTTAGATACTTCCGCAATAGTTGAACAACTCCCTTTCGAGTCTTGTGATTGGATTAAGAAGGCAATAGTTGGGGATCGGCTGATAGTGGTGTTGTCCACTACAAATCGTGTATCAATGTTGTGCTTAGACGTAAACACTGAAACATGGTCACTTCTTCCAGACGATCCAAGGTTGTTCAACGTATTTCGATTTCATACAGCTATCCCGTGGAAAGGAAAGTCGTATATAGCATAGTTACCAAATTCGAATTCGAATTCGATTCGACACTGAAAAAATTCGATCCAATAAAATTCAATATGGAAAAAATTCGACATTATATATCTTACATATATTTAATTTTTATTTATTTTTTTAATTCAAATAAACAATCATTATATGAAAATTCATTAAATCTTTTTCTACCAAGTATATTTATGTTTACTTATTTCCAGTCTTAATTTCTCTTGTCTAAAATGTTATAGACCCCTTCTCTTTAAAACGGCTTAGAAATAATGAAGATCAAAATGCCTCAAATTAATTATTATTGTAGACTAAAAAAACATGTAAAAGTAAAATCTAATAATATGAGTCACAACACACAAAACTAGAGTTCAATGTAAAAATTGAGATATTGGATATTAAAATTATGATTTAAGTGAGGTACCAAAGAGGTACCAATTTGCAACCAGTTTATTATTTCATAATCTTTATTAAGTTAGAAGTTATATTTTTTTTAGTTCCAATTATATAGAAATTACTAACTCACCTCTCATTTAAAACAATTGAGTCACATGATGCCTCTATGTATAGGAGCTATTTATGTTATTTAATGTCAATGGCAATATTGATTCATTTTTAAGAAAATTAATTATTCAATAAAAAATTTACATTTTAGTATCAGCAATTTGTTTTGGATTATACCATACTATGTCCTAAACAATTTGTAAATAATATATAATAAAATACGGAAATCAAACTAAGATTAAAATAATCAATTTTTTAACTAAATTGTTAACCATATTTAACATTTTATAGAAAAATTTAATAAAAATTGTTTTTTTTATAATATAAAAATTATTGTTTTTTATAAAAGTTATTGTTTATATTTTTTCCAGTTTTCTAGTTAATCAACTTAATCCTAATATAAAAAAGTACCGGTATAAAAATATCATAAAAACTAAAGAAAATTAGGATTAAGAATTGCTGCATTATTTTTCAATGGTCAAATTTCCACAGCTAAAACTCAATTTACTTACTCTATTACTAGCGATTTGTCAAGGTTAGATCCATGGTTACACAGAGCTTCATTGTTCTATACACTATACAGCATAGTGGCAGCACAGTGACGCTCGACATTACTGATAAAAAATTTGACCAAAAACATTCAATGCCGCGTACCGTACCGAATTGGAAAATGAAGAATTATTCGCCGTACCGAACCGAATCGGCGAATTTCCGAAATTTTTTTGCCGGTACGGCCGAATTTGGTAACTGTGCTTCAAACTCCCTAAGCTTGCAGTGCCACATATAAACAGTAAAAGATCTCGTTCTTTTCGTGCTAAAATGAACTGTTGGCAAATAAATGAACACGATATACTCCTGGTGAATCTACAAATCTGGGATTTGGAGGACTACCGCCTAGGGGCAAGGTATGCGTGGTGGATATTCAAAGGATGACGATGTTAAAAATTATGGTTGGGAGTACTTAACTAGTTCAGATTTAGAAAATGTTTTGGATATTTCACTTCTCAAAATTGAAATGTAAGTGGAAAATTTATTTATTATTGCGATTGTGTTTTTAAAATTATTTATTATTACAATTTTTTTTATAAGGTGTTTTAATCACATGAGAAGAAAATACTAAGAAAAATGAATAAAAGCAATTCATTATCAGCTTGATTATTGTTTTACGTTCTTATTATTACTAAAAAACAATTAATTATCATCAATAGAGAGGTACCCATCACTTTTAAGGATATTAAGGCATAACATGAATTTATTCAAGAGATACCCATTAACCTAATTAGTGTTAGCTCATTATTACTATGATGGTGATAGGTAATCATCAATCTAAGGGTATTGAAGTTTCACATGAATCTTTTTGAGAGATACCTCTCAATTTAATTATAATATAGATTTTTATTATTATTATTATTATTATTAGAGCTTTAGGAGGAAGTTTTTTGGAATGTTAGATGAAGTGGTTGGTAATATTAGTAGTGGGATGACTACTGGCGTTAATGGAGCTGATAATATATTAAATCAATTGAAATAAAAAGGACATGGAATGTGCTCTTTTTGGAAGAAGGCACAAGTAAGAAAGGACAATTTAAGAGGAGATGAATGTGTTGTTAAGGCAATTAGTGTGTATGTAGATAGAGTCGGACATTGTTGTTGTAATAAACAACAATGGAGGAGATAAGGGGTTAGATGGTAGTGTTGCTTTTTCCATAGGAACACTTGTGAAACCAAAAAGAAAAAAGGGACAAATTAATGAAGAGAGTTGGTTGTGCTAGCAGGAAAGTACACCCACAACCTCTAATGGCCACACAGAATGGAAAGAGAAAACAAGAATAGTGGAAGGAGCTAGGAAAAAAACATGTAGTAAGAACAAACTACTGTAGGAGCATATATGAGATAACTACATCTCAAACCATGGATTGGTAATGGTTTAGTGTTCTCTAGGTGCTTGGATTTGGGTGGAGGAACTGGGGTGTTTAACATTAAGTCTTGACATTTCTTAATGAAGGGAAGGTGTTCTCTAAATAATTTCTAATGTTTGGGGTTATTCTTGTGTTTATTTTGAGCCACCATCAGTCTAAATGGTATGCATATGGAAGAGATAAACAAATCTATATAAAAATGATTAATTGTCTCTATTAAAATGATCTGGCTATCTATATATGTCTTATGCATTCATATATGGCCAAGCTTGTTTAACCTCAGAAGGGATAGTGTCCCATTTTACCTATGTAATATACATAGGTAGGTTGAGTTGGGTTGAGGCTTAATTAAGTCTAGAAGATATAATATATACAGAGTGAAAGAGCATGATATTATGTTAAGATAAAGAGGGTTATGATTAAGAGTTGAAAGTTCAAGAGGGCTAGCGCTTTGTGTCTAATACACATTTCATATAGAAAAGGGGTGCAAGTTCAGAAGCTTAGGCCTTAGAGAGATAAGCCCTTAAGGCTTTCCTCACACATGTGGGTAATTATTGTAGCCAAGAGCCAAGCGTAGATGCTCATCTATATTTATAATGATAAAGATATATATGTGTTTGTGTTCACATGAGGGCTAGGAATTTTAAGGCAATAGAGGAAAAGGGCTTGTGTCTTGTTAGGCATATAGACAAGCATTAGATTCAAGTTTTTGGGGCTCTTGGTGCCTATGTAAATCGATGGCAAAGGTTTATTTCTCGACAGATGGTGGGGATCCAATAGCAAACCCCCCTTGCATGTCAATAAGGGGATTGGGGACTAGAGGCTGGGTTAGATTGAGGCTTAATTAAATATAGGAAAGACCATGTAATATATATATATATATAGATAGATAGATAGATAGATAGATAGATAGATAGATAGATATTGCAAGGGCTTGAGAACTTGAGACTTGATAGAATCAAAGCCGTTGATGGAGGACCACAAAACCATGAGAGAGAATTGTGATAATGGACCCCCTTTCTATGTTAAGGAGGGGAGGAGGGATTTGCATTTAAATCTGAATTGTTGATATGGTCAAATCTTCATGGCCATTGGTTGGAGTCTGAGTTAATTTTCCAAGTATTTAATATAATGGAGAAATTTAATTTTGTTAAGGGTTGGGACCCTAGTGGGGCCCATAGCCATGTGGCATATGAGAAGGTAGGGAGGCTAAATGGCACCACAACGACATGATTAGTGGAACCCAAATTCATTTATGTGACATTTCCAAGTGGGTCAAAAATAAGTGCCACATGGAGGGTGTGAAATCAACCTGACGCGGGTGTGACATCATCTTAGTAGTTTGAAATGGTGATTGTTACATTTCTCATTGGGATTTGTCTCTAAGATTGGAATTGATTTTCCATTAATTTACGCTCTTTCGAACCTTCGATTTTTCAAATGGTGGAACTTGGGGAACCCTTGACATTATACTTTCGTGGTGATTTGGCAATGGGAGGGACCCGCTCCATAGTCAATGTCCCATATGCTTTTGTATATGGCTCAAAACCGATTTTCACCCTTATTACAATATAAGCCATGATAAGAAAGGGGGTCCTCATGATTGTGACTTGGAATTTAGTTTCAATAGACTCATGGGCACCATGTGGGTGCCACTTGGAAAGTCAAGATGATGTGGTAAAGTTTGTTGGGCTAGACTTCATGTGCCATAACTTTCAATGAATATGTTGGATTGGGGAAAAATTTATATTGATTGGAAAGGTCTCAACAAGACAAATGCAATGACATTATTGGTTTTGTGTTTTGAAGAGTTGGAAAAGATTGAAAAATTTAGACCCCCATTTCCATAAGAAGACATTGGAGGTTGAGTCATCTTAGTAACAACATCCTTCTACCCTTAGTGTGGTTTATGGGTGGAAAGGGGGCGTGTTACAATGATTACGGTTGATGGAGATGGGAAATTTCTATAGGGTAAGTGGAACTAATGTTGGAGGTGGTAGATTTTGCAGTTTGTTTTGGCTTTTGAAAAAGTGTAAATTTTTTATGAGATACTCAAAAATATCGAAGGTGGTGACAACTATGTTGTGGACATGCTTGTTGGAGATATATATGGTGATATATATTATTCAAGATTTATTTTTTAACTTCTTCTAATTATTTTACTTTAGGAAGTTTGTAGCTAAAATAAAGAAATTTCAAAATTTCTAGGAAACAAAAATAAGTTAAGTAATTATCAAATACTATATTTTTTTTGGGAGAGTGAATTATTAATTATTTTTAACTAGAATTATTTCAATATACCTTCTATTTTTCGCAAACTATTCCATAACAACATTGTGATTCAACATTTAATAAAAATATAAAGAACCAGTGTTGGATGCTTTCCAGGGGTTAGAATTTTGTGTAGTATAGTATGTTTGTACTCAAATCCATAGGGTGATGTTTCTATAATACATTAAGAAACCAATCATTGGATTCATCACTCATTTTGTAAATTCAATTTTTTTTTCTATCGATGTATTTTTCTCTTGTAAATCACAATCTTGAATAGTTTTGAGCCTCTATATTGTTCTTTTTTACATCCAAAGAAATATGTTGTTGACCTATTCTCATGATTTACTTTATGATTGTCTTGAATATTTTCTCAAGAAATAACCAATGAAATATATAGTATCTCCTATGTTTTGTATTTACTTATCTTTAATGGTCCCATTGAATATCTATCTTCAAAATATCTACAAATGTGTATCGCATTAATTGTTTCCTATTAGTGAATCAAGATTATATTCTCCAAAATAAATATCGTTTAATGATTTGTATTTGTTGTTGAGTTATTGGATTTAGATGAAAATATCAATATATTTTCAAGTATGTAATTGACGTCATCTAGATGCCCAATATGATTTCTTTCTTATCAATATGGTTTAAAAGCTTCCATCCTCAATACCTTATTGACATTGGTTCCTTAATGACAAGGATTGCCATGACAATATTATTGGTACCTAAGGAACTCTTATACATCTTCCATGAAATAATTTTTATGTATTTTCATCATGGGATAAAGGTGCCCAATTGAAATTCCTTGGTTTGAACATATAATAATATTGGACTATTATCTCTAGATTATATTATTTCTATACAATTTCATTCATTTACTTGTATTTAAGTGTAGCATTTGAGGGTGTTTGAAATATTTATAATAAGATGATTTCAAAAGGACTATCTTTGTGAAAGTTTGAGGGTTACCCCCTCCAATCCAAGAGCTAGTTTGAGGCCTAAAGTAAGAAGGTTTTCCAAAGTATTCATAGGGTTCCATGTCATTGTTCCCTAACTAGGAACAACTAGAGAAGTAACATAGCATTGGCACCGATAGTGTTTTGGTTTACATTGATCAACATGTTTTTCAAAGATTATTTTGCAGACTAAAGATGTTGTTGTATGCATGTTGAACAGATCACATTAGGCCCAGTCTGAAATTTTTTGAAATGAGGTCCGCATATGGCTTGAGGATGTTGGGGCCTCCGAAAAGTGGTCGATTTCCAAGATAGGAGTATGGCTTGTTACTCATAGTGGCCATCAAAAAATTGACAAAAATTTGGGGCTTTCTAGCTATTGGTGGCCAACAAACTATATTTGGGGTCGTCATAATTGGTAGTGGTTAGCTGATCTATGTAAATATTTTCTTAACAAATAATAGATAATTAGAGTAGGGAAACAATAGTAGGGTGGTTTTTCTCCCCTTTAGGGTTTCCACTAATAAAACTTTGTGTCTCCTTGTGCATGTTTTTATTGATATTTCTTATGGTGTTTTATGTGTTAAATTTATGTTGAACTTACATATTTCAAATATATTGTATAATGTTATTTTACCAATAATTTAGCATTATGGAATTTTTTTTTTGTAATTGTATAAACCCTAGCATTAGTGATTCACCCCCCTCAACTAGTGATCTAATTTCCAATAATTGTTATCTGAGCAGTTGCCTTTGTTGCAGCTTAATCATTGGAAGGTGGATCTGGGTGAATCATGGGTTATCAATATGCTTCACTGTTTAATGCCACAAATTTTCGAGCATGGAGAGAGAAGGTAAAGTCTGAAATTTCCACATAAGGATCTAAAGTTTGGAAAATGGTGACAAATGGTTATGATGATAAACATTTTTCACAACAAGCTCAAATATTGGATGCATAAGCTATATGTGTAATGTATGATAATCTTCATGTTCGAGATAATGAGAAAATCACAGATCTCAATACTACAAGAGAGATCTGGGATAGGTTGCATACATTACATGGATAAGAAAATTGGAGAAATGATGAAGGAAAAGAAAAATTGGTTAAATGTCAAGCTCAACTATGCTCAACATTAATAGAGATAGAGTAGATCTCAATAGAAAATAGAGATATCAAAGAGATTCTTTAAATAATTGAAGAGGAAGAGTAAAATTTCAATATCGAAATTATGGATCTAAAAACCCAGTTGGAGGAAGTAACGAGATTTGAAGAGAAGATGAGTAGCCAACTACAAGATTAGATCGGTCATTGTGAAAAATTAGAAGTTGAGTTATTTTTAGCAAGAGAAAAACTTGAAAAGAGTATATCTAGCTCAAAGGGAGGTAATGAATCAATAATGAAAAACGCTAAAACAAAGCCTTGTAGAAGCAAAGGGAACCAACATACAAACCGGGAGCTAAATATTGTGTCAAGTAAAAGTGTTAGGTGCTTCAACTATCAAAAAATTGGACACATTTCAACTTATTTCAAATATACAATAATTAAATCTTCCCAACAAAGCAAGTGGCCAAAAAATTAATATTCTCAAAGAATGGTCTCATCATCCAATAATACAAAATGGCTAATAAATTACTAAAAAAGCAACTAAAATTTACATATAAACGACCATTTCTCAGTCAGTGACTAGTAGTAGCTAATTTACAGCATCTTATAACGTGACCAATTTTAATTCATTTTTAGCTTAGTCATTAATTGGTTGTATCAAATTTATTGTCTAGCAATATATTTAGTCATAAATTTGGTCATTAATTTAGTCACTAATTTGCGCAATTAATGACTAAATATACAACAAAAGATATGACTATATGATCATCTGAGAAAACCAATTAATGGCCAAAGAAATATGACCAAAATGTTGGTTGCGTTATAAGATACTGTAAATTAGCTACTAATAGTCATATACATGAAAATTTCAGTCATCGTTTGAAACCAATTAATGACCAAAGAAATATGACAACATTTTGCTCGTGATATAAGATATTGTAAATTAGGTACTAATAATCATATATATGCAAAATTTAGTCATCATTTGTAATCATAAATTTATCATTTGCGGTAGTCATTTATCATTTTTTTGTAGTTTCATATTCATTATATAACGACTAATTTATTAATTTATATTCATTTAATTTATTTTTATTAATAATCATTATAAATGACTAAATTAGTCGTATATTCATTTTATTTGTGTTCATCATTAATCAATATAAATTACTAATTTAGTAGTTTTAAATTGATTTTGTGTGTTCATTATTAATCAACATAAATTAATTAGTATGATTTTAAAATGTCATACAAAGAAGAAAAGCAAATTTAAAGCGGATTTAAAGCCGTTGTTAACATCCATGCATGCTTTTTGGAGAGCTTTCATTGAAGAAAAACTAGGAGAAGATATTATCAATTCTTCCTAATGCAACTTATATAAATGTATAGTGTGATAGGGTGTGAGACAGGTATCTTATTTGTGAGGAAATTTGTGAGTGAGCTAGATGTAGCCGGGCGTGAGCTCGTTTTTAAGGCTAAAATGCCTTAATTTTGTAATTGTTCAGTAAATATATAAAATATGTTCACTGTTAGTTGTATGCGCCTCCGTTTGTGTGTTTTGTAATTAAGTATTATGAATTTATTGATCGTCGTTGACGTGCAAACCCTTTGGATAGACTTTGAATTTTAGTCTCATGTATACTCCGATGTATATCAGTCTCATGTATAATCCGATGTATATCAATTTATAAAAACCACGAGGATGCTTCCGATATCCGCATAGCACATGTAAACTGCTGGGCGCATCTCATGGGGGATAACAGTATGCAGTTATTATAAACCTGTGTGAAGCGTGGACAGATATATATCAATGGTGTTGCAATGAATTATATGGCTGCGGTTTTGTTTAAGTATTTCAGTTAATAGGTCTGCGTTTATTGTGATATTGTTTGATGTATTGGGCTGATGTGTTAACATAATGATATTTGTGGTTATAATGTTTCACATGTATTAAAATATGTGAGCCGTAGTTTTGAGGCTCAACGCTTTGTGTGCCGAGATTTTCATAAGGAAAAGGGGTTTTGGGCTTATACCCAGACCACTTTTCATCAGGTGGTATCAGAGCAGTAAGATTCTGTGGAAAGAGGTACAATTGTGTTAAAGATGGAGAGTTTATGGTCTTGCTATTGTGCAGATGGCAGCAGAGGAAGGTGAGAAGATTGCAATAGCCTAGAGCAGTTACCAAAAGACCAAGGCTAGAGGAGACCTTGGTGAGGTAAGAGGCAGCAAGGAGGACTTACTGTTGCAGAGGTTGATTGCAGCTCACAAGTTGAAGATATTACGAAGACCAGAAGCATATGACCAGGAGGTCATAAATTTTTGTGCCTCAGGAGTCTGATGCAGGAGCACCTAGCAACAAAGCCAGCAAATGTGGACCAGAAGATCAAAATAGAGAAAAGCCTGTTTTAAAGCAGAAAAGCAAATTTTAAGCGGATTTAAAGTCGTTGTTAACATCCATGCATGCTTTTTGGAGAGCTTTCATTGAAGAAAAACTAGGAGAAGATATTATCAATTCTTCCTAATGCAACTTATATAAATTTATAGTGTGATAGGGTGTGAGACAGGTATCTTATTTGTGAGGAAATTTGTGAGTGAGCTAGATGTATTCGAGCTAGAGCTTGTTTTAAGCCTCAAATGCCTTAATTTTGTAACAGTTGTGTGATATATATATATATACCTGGGTTTAGTGTATGTTGTGCCCATTTATAAGTTTATTTATGTTTGATAATTGGCTTAATTCGTGTTGTGAACTTGTCAATCGACATTGATCGCTTGCAGGATCAATGGTGATTTGACTTGCTTGCGTAACTGTTCTGTTAATTGTTTATTGTTTAAACGTTATGTATGAAGTGCGGATGTCGGAGTTTCTTCTCTAGTTGATTTTCCTCGCCTGCTACATCTCCAAAAGCTTATTTTGAGCAAAAATCGAATATCCGGGGGTTTGGAATATCTGGTAGAAGCACGACTGGAATCTCTTCGGGACCTCAACCTCTCAGTCAACGAAATTCGGTATATAGAAGATTTTACACCGCTGGCGCAGTTAAAGCTTGTTTCGCTGGAATTTTACGGTAGTCATTCAGTTTGACAATGGCTCGGGATAACTGTGTGGCCACGATACCTTGGCCTAGCCAGCTTGTTTTCCCTTCAGGCCTTGCTTCATGCTAGCTCCTGCATATTTTTCAGAGGCGGAAGAGACTTATCATGTTCGAGAGCAGAGAAGGGGGATCAGAGGATAGTGTTTGCTTATCAGATATGCTTGAAGGTGGATGAAAGAAACGTATGATTTTTCTCAAGAGATGGAAAGTGCCACACAGTGGGAGTAGATGAGATTATTGGAACCTTCTGATGTCTCAGCGCACGAAGAATCTGAGTTAGATTTCTCAACACCTATGAGTATCTTGGAAAATCAGATAGGTTTATGTTTTCAACAACATATATGTTCTTGCAACTCTGTTTCTACAGGGGAAAACAACTAGTCTCCACACAAAAGGATTCTTGATGGAATTGCTCAACATTTACTTGGTGATTATATGCTATCAGCTTCATTTTATGAACAATCAATCATTGCTCGATTTTAATGAATGTGCACGCCTATGAGTGAAAGGGATTTCAGTTTAAACGCTTTTGTTTAGGCTTGTGGGACATAACCACAGGCCAGGTTCGAGATTTTTTTAAAGGAATTGGGATCTTGGGCAACCCCCAAGTTCTCATTTTCATCAGGTGGTATCAGTGAGTAAATAAGCAATTGCAAGAAGGCAGAATTATTATAAGTTTGTGACAGTGAATTAGTAGCTTTCCATTATTGCTCAAGGAGAAGATTTTATGACTGATGACCTCAGGGAATTAAAAAAAGACCAAACCGGAGACATAGAAGATATTGCAATCAAACTAGGAAGATTGTCATTGGAACCAGCAAGCAGTCCATCACTAGTGGTATCAGAGCTAGCAATTGGCGTTGAATTAAATCTCAGGAGCAATAGAAGGATGGCTTTCAGGGTTGGAAGAGGACAGGTGGTATCAGAGCAGTAAGATTCTGCGGAAAGAGTTACAATTGTGTTAAAGATGGAGAGTTTATGGTCTTGCTATTGTGCAGATGGCAGCAGAGGAAGGTGAGAAGATTGCAATAGCCTAGAGCGGTTACCAAAAGACCAAGGCTAGAGGAGACCTTGGTGAGGTAAGAGGCAGCAAGGAGGACTTGGTGTTGCAGAGGTTGATTGCAGCTCACAAGTTGAAGATATTACGAAGACCAGAAGCATATGACCAGGAGGTGATAAATTTTTGTGCCTTGGGAGTCTGATGCAGGAGCACCCAACAACAAAGCCAGCAAATGTGGACCAGAAGATCAGAATAGAGAAAAGCCTGTTTTAAAGCAGAAAAGCAAATTTAAAGCAGATTCAAAGCCGTTGTTAACAACCATGCATGCTTTTTGGAGAGATTTCATTGAAGAAAAACTAGGAGAACATATTATCAATTCTTCCTAATGCAACTTATATAAATGTATAGTGTGATAGGGTGTGAGACAGGTATCTTATTTGTGAGGAAATTTGTGAGTGAGCTAGATGTAGCCGAGCGTGAGCTCGTTTTTAAGGCTGAAATGCCTTAATTTTGTAATTGTTCGGTAAATATATAAAATATGTTCACTGTTAGTTGTATGCGCCTCCATGTGTGTGTTTTGTAATTAAGTATTATGAATTTATTGATCACCGTCGACATGCAAACCCTTTGGATGGACTTTGAATTTTAGTTTCATGTATACTCCGATGTATATCAGTCTCATGTATACTTCGATGTATATCAGTCTATAAAAACCACGAGGATGCTTCCGATATCCGCATAGCACATGTAAACTGTTGGGCGCATCTCATTAGGGATAACAGTATGCGGTTATTATAAACATGTGTGAAGCGTGGACAGATATATATTCATGGTGTTGCAATAAATTATATGGCTACGGTTTTGTTTAAGTATTTCAGTTAATAGGTCTGCGTATATTGTTTGATGTGTTGGGCTGATGTGTTAACATAATGATATTTGTGGTTATAATGTTTCACATGTATTAAAATATGTGAGCGGCAGTTTTGAGGCTCAACGCTTTGTGTGCTGAGATTTTTATAAGGAAAAGGGGTTTTGGGCTTATACCCAGACCACTTTTCATCAGTTGCCAAGGCATTGCAGGTACATTCACCAACTGTGAAGTCTTGACCATCAATCTTGATCCAGGTGGATATTGGTGGCCACCTGCCAAGTCCATCTGGACCCCCATCATTGTTTCTCTCAGAATTTTCAGTTTCCTTAATTGTAGCACAACTTACTATTTTTAGCAGTTTTTCGGGTCCTGAACTTCCGGAGCCGTTTTAGGCCCTAAACAACATTTTTTTTGGAAATATGGGGGCAACATGGGTCCATGGATAAATGTTTCCCTTCCCAAAGTGGTAGTTCTCGGATAGATATTTCTAACGAGCTATCGTACGTGTCAAACGGAGATCATATGCCAAAGTTACTACCCCAGGAAATTTATGTACCAATTTACCCAAACGGGGCCCACAATTTGGCGTTTCATCTTCTAGGGTTAGGTTTTGGGATGTGAAGGGTTTTGCATTGTTTCTCAACAATAAATAGGCCTTCGAGCCTCATTGTAACACAGTTCAGAGGCATGTAGTCACAACATCTCTTCTCAGAGATAAGCTACCATCGCCCTAGCTGGTTTATTTCCATTTCTGGTTGTA
>APFE030348159.1:1949-13530 GCA_000404065.3 Pinus taeda
ATCATCTTTAAATGTAGGCAGATTCCTTGACCAATCTACCTTTGGAATTTTATTTGGAAAACCAGGGATGTGATCTTGGCTCAAGGGAGCATATCTTCTTGTGATTTGGTCCATCTTGAAAAGCTCAAAGCTACTGATCTCTCTGCAGTGGAGTCACCATGAAGCACAGGTTGCTGGATTCTTCATGAAAGGAGTCTCCAGGTGAATGATTTCAGCCTGTGAAAACTCTCAACTAATCATCCAAAATTTTAGAGTTTACAAATGTAGTGGGGTAAAATGCAATCGAAGTGTTGTATTCACAAGCTCATGGAGATTGACTGAAGCAGCGTTTATCTACTTGTGCTTATGCAAAGCAAAAGCGTTTCGAAGGCTACCTGGCATAATCTTCAGGATCCATATAAGACTTATGAAACAAACACATCAATCCACAAACAAGTTTGTTCTCCCCAGTATGGTTGCCAATATGTTAGACGCTTGAAATTTCACCTCAGGCTGAAAAAGGTAAACTCCAAGGCAACATCAAACCACTTAGCCTCGTAGCTAGCCCTATGGGGCAGGAGAGGGCTCTCTCCGGTTCTATCTCGGCAAAAGGTCTTCAAAGGGCAGATATGACCAATAAAGAACACTGATTTTAGGCTAGTAAACTGATAAAAGGGGTTTTTAATAAAATGATGGGGTTTTTCTGGGCTGCATGGGGCAAAGGAACAACTTGAACAGAGAAATGTAATAAAAAACACAGGTTATCCCCTGAGGCAAGGTAGGCAAGAAAGTTTAACATCAAATTGAGATTAAATGGAATGGCAAGACTGCTGAGGAGCTGACAAGGGCATAGAAGATGAATCCTTGTCAAACAGAAGAAAATTAAATATGAACAAACTTAAAGGAGAGCATATAAATTATGAATTCTACCTTAACACTTCATTTGTTCAAATGGAAACGATTATGAAATGAAATGAATACATAACGGACTACATATGAAACAAAAGAGGACACAAATGTCAAATCTCAAACCACAGGAATCTCAGGGGTCAGAGCTGCATTTTTTAATTAAAATCTATGTCAAAGACTGTACAATGAAGCTCTCTGTTCTCCACCAGTGCTCAGAACTCTCTTCCTCCCACTCTCTTCTAACTTTTTCAAATGTTTTTTTTTTTAATACCATAAAAAGCTCAGAAGAAAATCGATCCATGAAAAGATGGAACTATTTCAACTAGCACTATGAAAAATAGTAAAAATCCACTCATCGGTTCCTAAAGATCAGTGCATACAATAAATAGATAAAAAACTTTTCCCTACAGGTCGATGAAAACTAATGAGCTGTTTCAACTATAATTGCCAGAATAGAAAGAGTCATCCATTTTTCCTAAAACAGAGCATTGTTTCCCTTGAATTCCTCTGATGGCCAACAAACTGGAGCGCAGATCCCATTGGATAATTAACTGAAGTCATTAATAGGATATCGGTTCCTATTTTTCTGTTGTGGTCGATGTCTTCGTGGCGTTCGGTCTTTTACTTCTCACCTTTCATTGCCAAATTACATTTTCCATTTGAATGAAAATTTAATTTTTAAATGCAAATGCTTTTATAATCCATCTTTCATGTCATTGGCATCCGAGGGGCAGCTGAAGTTCTGGTTCCCCAGCACAGAATTGATCACTGATGTGTTTAATCCCAAGTTGCAGAGGAAGAGTAGGTAGTCATGTGTCGTTGTGTCGTAAATGAGGCCCGGATTTAGTGTTTTGGCAAGGTTCACTTCGCCCGCTCCCATATCTAAAGGAGAAGCCTTTTTGTTGTAAATGTCTGTTATTGGGGTGTCCGCATTGTTCATGAAAGTGGCAGTGGTGATGAGGGCTGACCTAATGGCGCCACGCTCCAACTGCGAAGGCTTTTTTTTTTTTTTTCTAGGTGGCATATCCGTAGACTCGTTAAGAGGTATCCAAGCTGCAAGTATGTTTACGCCCTCTGATCAAGAAGAACAGAATTCTGTTTGATGCAACCTCTAAACTCAATTTCTCTCCGAGTCCATCTACACTGTGCAGGAAGCATTCCCCGTCGTGAAATAGAGCCTGATAATAAGTCAGATCTATTCGTATTACATCTCGCACATCCGCCAGCAAGTCTGAAGTGATGGTCTTTGCAACTTGCAACATACTCAAAATACTTGAAACATAATCCTAACTTTGCGTCTTGATCATTTTTAGATAATGGACGTAACTTTATTACGTCAAGGATATGTTTCAATGCAAATTTTCTTGAATGGTCTTCCCATAACAGGTTGAACAAATTATCCACAGTTGTAGAGTTATACAACTTTTGCATCCTCTGATACAGAAAAATATTCTGCAAAACAAGGCAAAAACAGATTCCATGCATCGACTCCACATGTCATCATTACACACCTCACTGAATCTTTCAACCTCTCTCATGTTCTCCATCAGATTCTTATTGTTAGAAGACGCGGGTAAATTGACTATTTCTGCAAAGCCCTGCATTTGTCTATATATTACTTCTGAAAATTGTGTTGTTGCATCCAAATGCTTGAAAGAAACAACAGTTGGATCAATTGCAAGTTATAGGATACGATGAAGGCTCTTAACCAGCATGGTTGCAATTTGAGGAAGACAAGCGCAACGCTCTAAAGCATCCATTAAGGCTGAACGCTCAGGCAAGTTATCACCATCATAAACACCCATCTTCAAAGACCAACTTGACAGTGAAACAGACTACTGAGTAGGCCCTGCAAATCATGGATTTCGCCCAGCCTAGTCACGCTTCAAATCCAGCATAACAAATAAATAAACATTAACTTGGACACAAACTATGATTTCTCGTTTCCTATAACTTTTGGCCTTGAAATGATGATTTTTTTTTTTTTAATTTGATTTCCTGCAAGTGTTGGAGCTGATGAAACCATGAAGACTTATTTTGATCCTCTCTGCGCACCTTTGGCATTATCGAACATTCTGCAAATCCTCTCTGTTTTTGTTTGATTTCGCTTTGTCCCTGATTGCTGATGATGTTTTGTTTTCTTCTATTTGTGCTTTTGCAAAGATAGGAGCTGAGGAAGCTGCTGCCTTTTTAAGAGCTGGAGAATTTGATACATATTCTAAAAAACCACATTTAATGATTTCTTCTTCAAAAAAGGGTTTTGAAGAAGAATCAATCTCACATTGACTTGACAAGACGAAGTCTAATATCGGCTCCAATTGGGATGGCAGCTGCCACTTCGTGGAGGTGCCAAGAACCATAGAACTTTGGGAGAGCAGACAGTGCCTCCAGCCATTGGGAAATGGAGTCCATTATTTCAACAAATCAACACAACTGAAGACTCAACTTACTAACTGGAAACTGACTGAATTGATTGAAAGACTAATTCGACAAAATTCAAACTAAACTGTAATGAAACTGGAACAAAATGTTGCCTTTTGGCTGCTTATTTATTTACAACATGTACCCTAATCTGCTGTACAAACAATAGATCAGGTAATACTAAAATGCCAGATTAACCATTCAAGTAAACCTGAGAGTGATGCCGCTCGAGAATGCTTCCACCAGGACACAGATGTAATTGCTGGCAGCCCTTCATGCACGTAATGACCCTGGTCACAGAAAAGATAGCTTGATCTATCAATCAAACTGAAAAACGTGTCCATGTATGCCGCAATAGGATCACGGAAGCAAGACTTTGTTGGCTGCCCCAACTCTGCAATACATACTTCCAGCTGCACACTGTCAATGTAAACATCTATAGGCAAGTCTGTTATTTCTTGTTTTAATGGAGGAAGGATTTCCAAGAACTTTTTAGGGTCTTGGAAATCATATGACTGAATCTGCTCATCTAGACACTGAATCTCCTTCTTGATTCTTTCAACAATTAACTCGCAAAATTTAGTTTTGAACCAAGGGAACTTTGAAGATTTCGACCATTGAAACAAGGCACTGAAAACATCTTCATCAAATTTAGTATCTGCTAACTCATTTCTTATTTCTTCTACAACTTCACACAGGGTAAGGTTTGCCACATACCCTACCATTGCATGAATGAATCAACAAGCACTGGAATGTCTGGATCGAATTGGAGTCGCCAGGTGAATGGTTCAGCCTGCATATGTGTCTGTCTGCTGTCCACCATCAGCATCAGATCTGCAATTTGATTTCATGTACTAGGACAAGACAATCAACAAGTCGAATGTTCTCCCCAATATGGTCGCCAATACGTTAGCGCTTGGAATTTCACCTCAGGCTGAAAAAGGTAAACTCCAAGGCAACATCAAACCACTTAGCGTCGTAGCTAGCCCTACGGGGCAGGAGAGGGCTCTCTCCAGTCTATCTCCGCAAAGATATTCAACAGGAAGAGATAACCAATAAAGAACACTGATTTTAGGCTAGTAAACTGATAAAAAGGTTTTATTTGGGATTTTTAGGGTTTTGGTGGAAAATTGGGGAAAGGCAATTTTGGGTGCGGGGATTTGACACAGTTTTTGCAGGGGGTTTTTTGGGGCGAGGTAGGAGACTGTATTGATGCCTTTGAAAGATTTGGATAGATGAGAATGACTGGTGAGGAGCTAAGGAGAGCAATCAATCACCTTGAATTCTCCTTAAACAGCTGAAAACATTGATATTAAGCAAACTTAAAGGCAGAGCATAGCAACCATGAATTCTACCATAACACTTCATTTGCCTAATTTGCAGAAGAAAAATTAAGAAGATGATTCACATAACAAACTTACAAGTACAAAGAGAAACACACCATCAATACATGTAACCACAAGAATCCCAAAGAGGACTGCAAAACCCTGGTCTTCCTTAGCCAAAAATTGCAGAGATACAATGAGTAATACAATAGAAGCTTTTCTCCCTCAAGAGTCCAACCATGAAAATGACTAAGAAAGTACATAATATAGGCAAGCTAACATCTTTCCTTGCCTATAGGGGTCGAGCTCACTATCCTAGGAGCTGTTTCAACCAATTCCAAACTGAGCACTAAAATCTAGGCAGTCAAAACAACTTGCCTCTATAAGCTAGGAAACCAATTCATTCATTAAATTTTTTCCTAGTTCATGAATGAATCTTCTAGAAGAGATAAATAAGTGTCAAAGTATCATAAAATTACGTCATTTACATCAAGGAGGATCAAAATCCACTCCAAAAAGTCAAACCTAGTCAAAACTACGTTTCGCTGAGATGTAGGTGCATTTCTGTGAAAATAGCCTGATGCGTAGCGCCCCTTCAATGCGTAGCGCCCTTGTAGAATTACACTGTGAAAACCTTCCCAACGCGTAGCGCGACTTTCAGATGCTTTTTGGAGGCCTTCCCGATGTCCAAATTGGGTGCAGGATAGCTCTTTGGAAAGGTATTTGAGTCTAATTTCCAACACAACTAGAATTTTTCAATTTGGAGTTCATTTTCCCTGTCAAAAATCAAATCTCCCAAGACTGGTCAAAATGTGCCAAATGAGGCTGCCTCAAGGCAGAGTGCTGTAGCAGCCAACTTTTGAATACCTTCCTCAACTCCAAATTGAGCTCATGATATCTCATTGGAAAGATCTTTGTGTCTAGTTATCACGTGACTCATCAAAAAAGTCATTTGGCCAACCATGCTAGGAGAAATATTGATTTTCCCAAGGTCACTTCAGAGGTGCATTCGATTCTCCCGAGGCAACTGTATTTTTGACATTTATCTAAAACCATGACACCTGTGTAAAAAGTGAAGGAGTTTTTTCTGCCTTGGCATGTTTTGGACAAACACCTCTCTCAGTTTTCCAAAATTCATCTTTGATTTCTCAGAAACATCATTTGAGTAAAACCTACCTCGATGTGTGAAATAAGGAATTTTGTCTAAAGGAAGTGAAATGAAGGGGATAAGGGGATTCTAAATTCTTGGGGAAATTTTTGGAAGTAGGGAGGGATGTTAGGAAGCAGGGGAAAGTGGAATATCAGAGATTGAGTGAGGGGAAGGGGTCCAAAAAGGCAAAACATAGGCCCAACCTAGAAAATTTCCAAGTTGTAGCTAGAAACCAGGGTTTGTGCGAAAATGAGGAATTTGGGGAATCTCAGTGATGGGAAGCATTTGGTAAGGTACTTTAAGGATAGGGGAAGGTGTATGAGCATCAGGAAACAAGTTTTGCCGATGATTTGACCATCCAAGAGAAATTGCCTTCAAAACCCTAGGAGAGGGAAATGACCTTACCTAGGCGCAACTAAAGCATGAACAAGGTATAAAATGACTCATTAGACACTGAGATGATAATGAAAACCCTATGAATGATGATAGAATCAGCTGAATAGTGACATAGATTTGCATTTGGGAAACTTTTAAGAGAGTGAGAGCAAACCCTAGACCTAATGCCTAGTGACCAAATTTTGCTTGAAGACTCACTGAAATGACGAAATTTGACCTTGACACTTCAAAATCACTTTGTAAGAGCATATTTGATCATTGGAGGAAGGATGGAAAGACTGAAACTAACAGGATCAATAAGTATGTCAAAGCAACTACAGTCTAGGAATCAAGAGTGGAAGGTAGAGCAACCAATTCCAGTGATATCAGATATTACTGAGATGCGTATAGACTTGGGCATACAAAATAAGCTATCCAGAGTGTACAAATATGAGAATACAAACCATTTTCCATGGAATCAATAGAAGAAGCCAGAGCTAAAGTCAAGAACACCAAAGAAAAAACTATGTGGATGGAAGAACAAGTATGCAAGTTGGAGGAAAGTTAGATTTACCTTAGAAACTAACCCATTTCCATTAATTTCAAAGGGAGAGGTAATATGGTGTGTCCGCCCAAAGGAGAAGTAACTCTCAAAACAAAATGGGGAGCGAAAATTTAGTGTTTCCACCAATTCCAAAGGGGGAGGTCATTAGCAGATTTGGAATTGATGTCAAAGATGTTGATAAGCAAGCTGAAGGATTGATGGCAAAGGTATTGGTATTGAGTTTTTGTGTCAGATGAAGGATTATTTCTCACAAAATTTAATTCCTTCTACTTGAGTTCAGTTATGGATCAAGTGTTTAATGTTTATCATACTTCCATATGCTACAATGCGGATCGAACACATGTGTTTGAGGATCAAAGGCCTGAGATGTTGGTGTGTTGCTCCATTCATGCCCAAGTCATTATGAGGCAACTTGAATCATTGGTCAATGTTATAGTCAAACCATTTTCCCTATGCACAAGCAATTGGTCCAGTGAATGTCACATTATAAGAACATAAGATCTTAGATAGAGGTTTGAGCTAGAAGTTTTGTTGTTATCCAAAATATGTAAAATCTAAGTTCAATGAAAAGCTTGTGGGTGGAGCTACATTAGATGTAATAAGAGTTCCTTTACGAGATGAAACTTTGGTTTCTTGCAAGAAATCAAATGCAATTCTTATTGTAGTTATTGGAGGCTATAAATGGGACAATAATGAGTGTCATTTGAGGCCAAACTATCAATTTCTTAGGCTTCAAGTTGGATTTTGTATGTTTGGAAATTTGTGGCTTGTTATTGGTTTACCTTAATTAGTGTATAAATTAGTTTTAGATTCAAACTTCTAATTGTAATTTACTAAAACAATATACTTGAATCTACTCTACTCATCAGCGAAAACAATTAAATGATCGTGAAATCAAGAAGCACACAAGAGAAAAAATTCAATCAACAAATTACACAATGATTTCCTAGGGAAATCCACAACTAAAAACCCATGCTATATGTATATTGCAATAGTCAGATGATATGAGAATATTACAATGCTTTTCTCAAGCCCAAGAAACCTCTACACTATATCTATTTGTCTCACTTCTTCCTAGGGAAGCTCAGGCCAATACTTAATCAAATTTTGGCCTATTTCCTTACACTTTTTCCTTTGGAATTATCCCTCTATTAATTAGGGAAATTCCTCAATTGGAATTGTGTAATCCTCATATGCCTTCCTCTGATTGCATGCATTACCTGTACAATTCAGATGATTATACAACTGATAATACATTTCCCTTGAACTCCAATATGAACTGGGTAACTCTCATATCTGACATTCATGAGTTATATATGAGTGAATCATCAGTTAACTGGTTGAACAAATGAAGTAGTACCCCTTTGTCTGACCTCCTACTAGTTCCTCCATTAGTTTGAACTAGTTTAACTGACCTTAACTCAATTAAATTGAATTAATTAATTACAACTCAAAATAAAATCAACCAGGGCTACTATAAAGTAGGAGACACTCTACACAACTCAAGTTAGACCCTCAACTTGAATTAACTGAACCAACTAATTCAAATTAACTGAGTAACTCGTACAAGTTTTCTTATGAGGTGGAATTACAATTTTCTCTTAATTTAATCAAAGGAAAAATTAAATCAAGATTTTCTTGTTGCCATTTTCAACACTCCCTCTCAACAAGAAAAGGATTCACATCTACCCCGATCTGGAACCTTTGTAATGTATTTCATGCAACACTTCTTACTGTTGTTGTTGATACTACAACATTTGCAACTAAAAATCATCCAAAAAAATAAAGATTAATAATTACTAAATCAATATGCAACTGTCTACTGGGAATAATGTTGTTGGTGACTCTGCTACTTAGCCTCCTGCTTTGTTGTCAACAATAATTTGCACTCCTCATTATCTGACTGACATTGATCCTCCTGTTACTGAATACTGTGGGCCCATGTAGCAAGGTAATGATCCATGAGACAAAAACACCTCAATGGGCCCTGCCAAAATTTTTGCAACTCTTGGGACTATTGCTTCACATTGCCCCACTACACACCAGGAGGTATAACTGCATGCAAAGAGAACTCTGATCTACTCATATTGGTTGTGTTGGTGTGTTGTTGTTGCTTTTGCGCTGGTGTTGTAATTACTATAATAATGAGACTGATCTCCCCATATCCTGAAGTACTAGCTTCCATAGGGCTACTCCCATATGAAAATAGACTCCCTCTGAGTCTCGATCTCTATTAAGAGACTAGCTCACAAAAGTATAGAAAAGATAGATCAACGCCTTAGAAATAAGCCTCTTCGAGGGGGAAACCTCCTTTACATTAGAAAAATGAACAATTCTTAGATTATTCAAATGACAAAACCTCCTTTATATATATAGGAGTCTAAGGGGTCACAATATAACCAAGCTGACCTAACAATAATAATATAAAGGCACAAAAATAACAATAGAGGGATTCTATGGAGCACAGTAATAACAATATAGGGACAATATGGGGACAACAATATTAATAAGGGATACAAATACAGTAGTAATGGGGGAATCACTAGTATTATAGGGACCTAATATGCCCCTCTCCTTCAAAAAAGTGTTTTCCTCAACACTTGAGTAGTTATGGATGCTTTTGTATAAAATTCTCATCCTCCCATGTGGAATTTTCAACAAATAAGTTCTTCCACTTGATGAGATACTCCAAAATTTATCGATTTCATAGATGTCGAGTTCTTGTTTCTGTGACTGCTTCTGGTTCCAATATAATTTTTCCTTCCTCGTCAAGTTCTGGAAATATTGTTTGAACTGGGAGTTTGTTTCCTATAACCTTCTTTAAACATGAAACATGGAAAACTGGGTGCACTCGAGAAGCTGCAAGAAGCTCCAATTTGTATGCCATAGTACTAATCTTTTGCAACACCTTATGCAGACCATAATACTTTGGTGATAATTTATTATCCTTCTTAGCTTGCTTGAGGGACATTTGTTTATATGGTTGTAGTCGTAGGAATACCCAGTTACCTACATCAAAACTTCTTTCGCTACGATGTTGATCTGCATATTGTTTCATTCTATTTTGTGCCAACATGAGGCTATCCTTTAAGAGAAGGAGAACTTGTTGTTGATGCTCGATGTGATGTTCCACTGCTTGAACCTTAGAATTTTCTCTTAAATATGATGTGATGGATGGTGGTTGATATCCATAAAGTGCCATAAATGGGGTCATTTTGTTGCAGTATGGAAGGAAGTGTTATACCACCATTCAGCCAGAGGCAACCATTTGACCCATTGTGCCTGTTTATCAGATACAAAGCAATGAAGAATCCTTCCAAACATTTGTTTGCTATCTCAGTTTGCCCATCAGATTGAGGATGATAAGATGAGCTATGAGCTAACTGAGTACCAAGACAAGAAAATAATTATGTCCAAAGATTTCCAGTGAAAATGTGATCTCTGTCACTTACAATAATCTTTGGGTTTACATGTAGCTTTTGAATTGTTTCCATAAATGCAGTAGAAACTGTACTAACTTTAAATGGATGTGATAATGCACAAAAGTGTGCATACTTGGTAAGCCTGTCAACCACCACCATGATGACACTCTTTCCTTCAGACTTGGATAAACCAGTGATAAAACCCATTGAAACCTCCTCCCAACAGTGGCTTGGAATGGATAAAGGTTGTAATAGGCCTGGGGCCTTAATTGTTTCAACTTTATTTTGTTGGAAAACCAAACATTCCGCCATAAACTTTTGAATATCTGATTTAAGGCCATCCCAAAAAAAATCCTTCTTAACCCTGTGGTAAGTTTTTAAAAATCATGAGTGCCCTCCTAAGGGAGAAGTGTGCAACTCCATAAGAATCTTTTGTTTGAGTTGGGAATTTTTACAGAGGTATAAGCGATCTTTGTACCATAACGAATCATTTTTATAGCTAAATGTATCAGATGTACTGGAATCTTGTTGTAACTTTCGAATATGTGCCCACACTTCTTCGTCATTCTTCCATTCCTCCCTTGCTTCATTTATCCAATCTGGTTGGATAATAGAAATGATGCACAACAATGCTTCCACATCCTCATCCTTTCTTGAGAGTGCATCTGCAACATTTTGCTTCCCTTTTTTTGTAGATGATTTCAAAGTCATAACCCAACATCTTTGTGACCCATTTTTGTTGCTCTTTAGAGGATAATCTTTGTTCTAAAAAGTATTTAAGGCTATCACGATCCTTTTTTACCTTGAAGTGTATTCCCATTAGGCAGGTTCACCATTTCTTAAGTGCATGTAGTATTGCCAACATTTCCTTTTCATAAATAGCTTTGTCATACCATTAGAGATGATTATCTTTCCTTGTTTCCCTGTAATACCCCTTAATTCAACTTCCTTTCCTTCCGTAGAAAATTTCATGAAAAATTCTTGAAAACTAAAAGCTATTGTACCCAAGGATTGTAGCCATTGGACTCCTAGTACAACATCAGCACCACCCATTAGAATGGAAAGCATTGGGCTATTCAATATATATTCTCCCATGGATAGCTTGATATTATGGCACTTTCCAGAGAAATTTATAGTTCCTCCACTTGCAACCATCACTTGACACTCTGGTGCTAGATATAGGAAGAAATTCAATACTTTTGCTATCTTACAATGAATAAAATTGTGGGTACTTCTTGAATAAATCAACACTATTAAATTTTTCTTCTTGATATGTCGTTCTATCTTGATAGTTTGAGGAGTGGTAATTACAAGATATGGTTGGATTCATTTCTTCTTTATCTAGGGTTTGTTCCTGGAGTATATCCTCTTCTTTTGATATTTCTTGTTCCTTTTCTTCCTCCTCTTCACAATCTATGTAAAATAATTTCTTCTC
>APFE030348159.1:13550-24726 GCA_000404065.3 Pinus taeda
TAGGTGGGAGACCTTTGGGAGTCTCAAATACCTTGGAATGATTGTCCAAGACTTTTTGGAGATATGGAGAAATAGATGATTTTGATGTGGGAACCTCTAGTGAACATAATTGTGCAATTACACCTCGTTGTTCCTTATTTAGAAGCTTTGTCATACCATTAGAGATGATTATCTTTCCTAGTTTCCCTATAATACCCCTTAATTCAACTTCCTTTCCTTTTGCACAAAATTTCATGAAAATTTCTTGAAAATTAAAAGTTATTTTACCCAAGGATTGTAGCCATTAGAATCCTAGTACAACATCAACAACACCCATTGGAATGGAAAGCATTGGGCTATTCAATACATATTCTCCCATGGATAGCTTGATATTATGGCACTTTCTAGAGAAATTTATGGTCCCTCCACTTGCAACCAATCACTTGACACTCTAGTGCTGGATATAGGAAGCAATTCAATTCCTTTGCTATCTTACAATGAATAAAATTATGGGTACTTCCCAAATCGATCAACACTATTACCTTTTTCTTTTTGATATGTCCTTCTATCTTGATAGTTTGAGGAGTGGTAATTCCAGCCAATGCATTACAAGATATGGTTGAGTTCATTTCTTATTTATCTAGGGTTTGTTCCTAGAGTATATCCTCTTCTTTTGATATTTCTTGTTCCTTTTCTTCCTCCTCTTCACAATCTATGTAAAATAATTTCTTCTCAACACACTTATGACCTTTATTATATTTGCTATCACAACCGTAACAAAGCCCTTTTGCTCTTTTTCCTTCCAATTGGTTTGGTGTCAACCTTATAGGTTGTGGATGGCTAGGGGCAACAACACTTCCATCTTTATAGTTGTGAGTGGTATGCTTCTTGGTTTCCATAATTTTGCTTTCCATTTTCTTGCTAACCTGAATGCCTTATCCAATGAATCAGATTCACAAAGGCAAACCTCATGTTAGATATTATCCTTTAAATTCCTTATGAAAACATCAATCCTATGCTTCTCTGGAATATCTTTTACCCTTATGTTCAATTTTTGGAAGTCCTCAATGTGCTCCATCATTGAACCCTTTTGTTTGAGACTTATCAATTGGCTAAAAAAAGTGTTGCTTTTTGTATCCTCGTAATGTGTTGTCATTTCTTCCGTAAAAATTGCCCAAGTGACAATTTGTTTACAAGAGCAAAGCCATTGATACTATACAAACTGATTTGGTTCCAAATATAAAGTTGCAATACGTACTTTTTGTGTGTTTTGCACATTATGGAGATTGAAAAATTGCTCCATCTGTAGTATCCATGTTACGGGATCCTTGCCATCAAACTTCCTCATATCGATTTTTGGAATACGATGGGTCTTCAATCCAACATTAGAGTCTATGAAATCATGATTAACATTTCTTTTGTTCTCATCATGAGTTTCCTTTACTACCCTTCACCATTAGTGACCCTTTCTTGTAGCAACTTATTCAAATTTATCTTCAATTCTTCCATCTTATCGTCCATGCCATTCATCTTAGCTTCCATGCCATTCATCTTAACTTGCATGCCATTCATATTAGCTTCCACGCCATTCATCTTGGCTTCATTTACCTTTAGCGAGAGTGAAATTTGTTGTACTTGGTCTTGTAATTTTGATATATCATGTTGCACTTCTTCCTCTTCTTCACGAGTCATGCTAGATCTTTTAGGTTGCTTACTAGGCATTTCCATTTTCTTTCTTTGGGGCATTAATTAATGATAATAATTCTTCCTTTTGAATTCCTTCAAACTAATTTTTCCAACCAATCTTATGCAAAAAAAAAAAAAATTACACACCTTTTTTTCACTTTGTAAGAGCTCGATATTGAATCTATTGTATCTTTGTAGCCACGGATCTCAAATATCTGAAATCTTGTCCTATGGTATCCCTTTGAGTCCTCTTTCTAACCCCAGAAGTCTGATCAAGATTGGATTATCCAAGGAAGAGTTATGCCAAATCTCCCACGATGACCTGATTATAGACTAGTTCAGTAGAGCAAACTTGTATGACATGCCGCGTCTCACTGTTTCAACCTTAGGTTCTGAAAATGATACTCAAAAAAACTAAAGTTCGTCCTTTTTTGTAACTTCTTACAAAAATTCAATCTGATATTCATAGCGAAAGTTTTGACAATTTTCCCAAGGTGACCTGTTTGAAATGTAATTCAGGGGTCTGTAAAAACCCTAACTTCCTTAGATCATATCTCCAACAATATAGTGAGATAAGATTTGAAATTCAGACCCAAGGTTCAACATGATTTTTTCTCAAATGGGTTTTTATTTTTGCTTCTGAAACATCGCATAAAAAATGTTATAGCAAATATTCCATGATGTCCTATTTGGAGCAGCGAAACCCTAGAATCCAAAGCTTTGATACCAAATGCTAAGAGATTAGCTCACAAAAGAAATAAGCCTCTTCGAGGGGGCAACCTCCTTCACATTACACAAATGAACAATTCTTAGATGATTCAAATGACAAAACCTCCTTTCTATATATAGGAGTCTAAGGGGTCACAATATAACCAAGCCGACCTAACAATAATAATATAAAGGCACAAAAATAACAAATGAGAGATTCTATGGGGCACAGTAATAACAATATGGGGATGATAGGGGCACAACAATATTAATAAGGGATACAATTACAATAGTAATGGGGGAATCACTAGTATTATAGGGACCTAACAATCTCCCTGTGGGAAATATAATTTCTCCTCAATCTTCCAATTTCAATGATCATGACTCCTCTTTGTGTCCCTAAACATTGGCTCATTGATCTACCCACTAGCATCCTTCTAGCTCCATTAAGAAATTTGCACATTGGGTCTTCTATATCTACCCTGAACTAGATCTCCATCAATCTGCAATTTGAAATTTTTAAGCTTTCTCTGATAGTGGTTCTTGCTCTGATACCATGTAGAAATTCCTTGTAGATTCATAGTGCTAATTGTAATATACTAAAACAATAGACTTGAATATACTCTACTCATTAGCGGAAAAAATTAAATGATCGTGAAATCATGAAGCATAAAAGAGAAATAATTCAATCAACACATTACAAAATGATTTCCTAGGGAAATCCAAGGCTAAAAACCCTGCTAAATGTATATTGCATTAGTCAGAAAATATGAAAAGATTACAACGCTTTGCTCAAGCCTGAGTAACCTCTAGACTATCTCTATCTATCTCACAGCTTCCTAGACAAGCTCAGGCTAATAATTAACCAAATTTTGGCTTCCCAATTCCATATTTCCTTGTGTTGCTTCCTTGGGAATTAGCCCCCTATTAATTAGGGAAATTCCTCAATTGGAATTGTGTAATCCTCATAGGCCTTCCTCTCACTACATCCACGACTTGTACAATTCAGATGATTATACAACTGATAGTACACTACCCTTGAACTCTAATCTCAACTAACTCTAATATATGAAATGCATGAGTTATTTATGAGTGAATCATCAGTTAATTGGTTGAACACATGAAGCAACACCCCATTGTCTAACCTCCTGCTAGTTCCTCCATCAATTCGAACTAGTTTAACTGACTTTAACTCGATTAAACTGAATTAATTAATTACAACTCAAAATAAACTCAACCAGGGCTCCTATAAAGTAGGAGACACTCTACATGACTCAAGTTAGACCCTCAACTTGAATTAACTGAAGCAACCAAGTCAAATTAACTTAGTTTACTTATACTAGTTGTCTTGTGAGGTGGAATTACAATTTTTTTCCTAATTTAATCAAAGGAAAAATTAAATTAGGATTTCCTTGTTGCCATTTTCAACACTCCCTCTCAACAAGACATGGATTCACATCTACCCCGATCTAACACCTTTGGAATGTATTTCCTGAAACACTTCTTACTATTTTTTTTATTATTGCAACTAAAAATCATCCAAAAATAAATAAATAAAAATAATCATTGAATCAATTTGCAACTATCTATTGGGAAAACTGTGTTGTTGTTGAATCTGCTACTGAGCCTCCTGCTTTTTTGTCACCACTGCTCTACACTCCTCAGTGTCTGATTGACATTGATCACTCTGCTACTAAATATTGTGGGCCCCCGTAGCAAGGTAATGATCCATGAGACAAAAACACCTCAATGGACCTTGCCCAAATTTCTGAAACTCTTGGGACTATTATGTCACATCGCTCCACCTCACACCAGAAGGTATAACTTCATGCAAAGTGAACTTTGATTTACGCATATTTTTGTTGCTACTACTCTTTTGTTGCTTTTGCACTGTTGTAATAATGAGTTTGATCTCCCCATATCCTAAAGTATTAGCTTCCATAGTGTTGCTCCCTCTAAAACTAGACTCCCTCTGAGTCTCGATCTCCTTGTGTAAAATATATCTCCTCCTCAATCTTCTAATGTCAATGATCACAACTCCTCTTTGTGTCACTAAACATTGGCACACTAATTTTCCCACTAGCATCCTTCTAGCTCCATTAAGAATTTTGCACATAGGGTCCCCTGGATATGCCCTAAACTAGAGCTCCATCAGTTTGGAATTCGAAATTCTCGATCTAAAGTGAATCCTGCTCTGATAATGATTCTTGCTCCGATACCATGTAGAAATTCCTTGTAGATTCAAACTGCTAATTGTAATTTACTAAACCATTAGACTTGAATATACTCTACTCATTAGTGGAAACAATTAAATGATTGCGAAATCACGAAGCATACAAGAGAAAGAATTTAATTGACACACTACACAATGATTTCCTGTGGAAATCCATAGCAAAAAACCATTGCTATCTGTATATTGCATTAGTCAGAAAATATGAGAAGATTACAATGCTTTGCTCAAGCCTGAGCAACCTTTGCACTATCTATATATGTATCACTACTTCCTAGACAAGCTCAGGCCAATACTTCACCAAATTTTGGCTTCCCCAAGTCCCTATTTCTTTGTGATTTTTCCTTAGGAATTATCCCCCTATTAATTAGGAAAATTCCTCAATTGGAATTATGCAATTCTCATAGGATGCATGCACCACTTGTACAATTCAGATGATTATAGAACTGATAGTACATTTCCCTTGAACTCTAATCTCAACTGGGTAACTCTTAGATCTAACATGCATGAGTTATTTATGAGTTAATCATCAGTTAATTGGTTGAACACATGAAGCGGCACTCCATTGTCTCACCTCCTACTAGTTCCTCCATCAATTGGAACTAGATTAACTAAATTTAACTCATTTAAACTGAATTAATTAATTACGACCCAAAATAAACTCAACTAGTGCTCCTATAAAGTAGGAGACACTCTACATGATTCAAGTTAGACCCTTAACTTGAATTAATTGAACCAACTAAGTCAAATTATCTTAGTTAAATTGTACAAGCTGTCTTGTGATCTGGAATTACAATTTTCTCCTAATTTAATTGAAGGAGAAATTAAATCGGGATTTTCTTGTTGCCATTTTCAGCAGTTACCAGATTCTTACACTTTGAAGCAAGATGTTGTTGAAGGTGTTGATAGTATGGTTGTTATAGAACTTATTGGTGGTATTTACCTTAGATAACCAAAAGGAATTGAAAAATGAAAAGGGTGATCGTATTGGATTTCATACATAGGTCTATTCCATTTCTAAGATTGTTCACATTGCTCGAGTTGCCTTTGGCATTTCCATAAAATGATGTGGGAAACTTTTCTCAGTTAACAAGGCCAATGTGTTAAAGGATTCACAGCTTTGGAGGGAGACAATAACAACATTTTTTAGGCATTATTATGATATTCAATTGTCTCACATGTATGTTGGTAATGTTGCAATGCAGCTTATTCGGGATCTAAACCAGTTTGATACAATTTTGACCAACAATATTTTGGTGAAATTTTTTTAGATGAAGAATCTATGCTAACTAGAACTATTGGAACACTTACATTTGCCAATATTAGTGAATCTGGTCCAGAGATTTTTGAGGCTGCGCATGATTTGGCTCTAGATATTATTGGCCAAGACAAAGTAAATCCTTTAGCCATGCTTCTCAATGTATCAACGGTTTTGTGTATGGCTTTGTTGAAGAAGATGTAGCAATTCATATTCAGAACATGGTCTTAGCAACTTTAGATAAAGGGTATCGTACTAGTGAGTTGATGTATCCTAGAAAGACACTCCTGGGTTGTGCCAAAATAGGGGAAGAAGTGCTCAAGGCACTAGATTTGCTTAGACTTACTTCTGGTCTACCTTGAATAAAAACATTTCATGTAAGTTCAGTGAATCATGCTACTATTTAGATCAATAGGATCTCATTTAAAGAGGTGAGTTGAACTCCTACATCGAATAAGAGGTGATGATTTTCTCTTCAAAGGCTAAAGACTATTCATTTCCTTGTGAGGCATTTGGAATGAAAAAAAACATTTGGAATTGTGATAAGAATGTGAAACAAATGGGTGGACCACCTTTTCAGTTTCAAATCCCTACATTGGAATACAAAGAGACAAGAAGTTATATAAATATGAATATTTGGAATGCAAAACTACTAGTTGAGTGAATTAAAAGACTTGGTTCGATATTCACCCAATAAGAGAGACAAATACAAAGAGAAAGATGATGTTATATGAGTATGATAGAGTGAGGTTATTGTTGTACGGAAAATGAAGAAAGCTATTAGTATCAAGTTTTGAGTTGGAATCTTGTTTGTATGCTATAGCTTCCATATATTGTCATGAGCCCTGTAATGTCCATAAATTGTTGATATATTGTAGCTTTCATATATTTTTGGATTGCTAGGGTTGACAATGATGTATGGTTGAGCAAGAGTAGTTTGATATGTTGCTAATGTGTATTGTATGTTGTGAGCATTGCTATTGTGGTTGAGGGTATGGATGTATGAGACGTTTTGAGTTAGAGTATGCTTCTAGGGTTTGATAGCTTGATGCTAATTGTTGAGTAGAGTTATTTATGTTGGGTTTTCTAGTGAGAGTATATGTTGTTGTCTTATTTGATAGTGTTGATGTATTGATAATATTTTGTTGTTGAGGAGAGTTTGTATCGCAGAGAGATTTTATGGTGTTATTTATATTGAGAAAAGGTGGATCCAATATGAAAATAGATGAAATGAGGTCCACATAGGTTTGAAGGTCAATGCTTTTAGGGAAAGTGGTGACTTTCTTATTAGGGAGTAGAGACTTCCTTCAAGTGGGTTCCTGAGAAACTACTTGGGGATTAATTCCTCTAGCAAATAGTTGTGGAAGTGGGTGCTTTCATTAGGTCTTGGCTTGGAGTAAGTGGGCGCTTCCATATTTCGTAATTTGGTGCTTTCATATTGGTTGGTGCCAGTACATTGTAAGAGAATATTAATGAGAAGAATAAGAAGAATAATAAGAAAAAGTGTTTGATGTTTTTTCTCCTGTAAGGGTTTCCACCTAAAATTCTTGGTGTTAATATGTTATGGTCGTGTTTCTTATGTTGTTTGGTTTTTCCTTTTCATGTATTATGTTTTTTGATCTGCTACTCATATGGTTAATTAATGAATAAGTTATTCTTTTAATGACAAGTAAAAACTAGTTAATAATGACCCAATCATTGTTACATTGATTCATCCTCCCTCTCAATATAATCAAGTTTCCTACACTAGCTTGGGACTTTCTTTGGGTTTTGCAAATTAATTCCAAGACTTGAGGAGGGGCAAGTACCTACACTCATGGAGGTTGGCTTAATTTTTTCCTTGAGAATTTCTCTTTGCTGTATTTGAATTTGGTGTTGTGGAATGGATGAAAGATCCTTCCCTTTCCATTCAACTACAATTACCTACAGATCTAGTGAGTCTAGATCCATTTCTTTGACACCTTTTGTTCCCTTTGGTTGAGATACTTCCAACATTATGATCTCATTTTCCAGTGCATGATTCGGTGTTGGCCAGTTTTGGGCTATGGATAATTATGGTTCCTTAGTCATATCTTCTTTAGGCCACTTAGTGTGTGTGTGTGTGTGTTTAATGGGTCATCCATTTATTTTTATGGTATTTAACCTTCATCTCATGCAACATTATTTCCTATGGCTTCGAGCCTATTTTGGTTGAAACCCCTTGTTCTAGATCCTATAAGTTTTGGGATATTGGATGTTTCACTTTGGCCAATGGTTAGATGAAACTCTCTTTATCTGCATGTGAGATATGGTTTTGAGGTCGAGTCATTTGATGTATGAGACAATCTCTTAAGAGGTGTCCATACTTGTGACATCTCCAACACCTAAAAGGAATATTCTCATAGTCCAATGGTTGTTTCCATATCGTGTCTTGATATTATAAATCAATGAAAGTTGGGAGAGGATCAGAGATATCCTATTACATGTAGATTTGGGCATTTGAGGTATAACTACAACTTCTAGTTACTTCTAAAGATTTGACATAATGATCCAATGTATTTACTATACCTTCAAGGGTTTCCTCCTCCTAAAATTTATGAGGGAGAGAGAATAAATAGATCCAGACTAGGATAACCATGAAGGTTTCTTTGTTTGGGCAGATTATTTCTATCCAAAAGCGAAGGTAAGGCTCTATGGAGTTGAGTAAATATGGTCCATCATCAAAGATGCATGTGCAATCCTATATATTAGAAAAAATGACTTTAAAAACTTCATTTTTGGGTTGATTTATTCCTTTGTATTCCATTTGTTTTTTATTTAGGTGATGAGGGTTTTTTGTTGGTTAAAACCCAAGAACTCTCCAATAAGGCCATGATTTTGCACGTATTAGATATACTGTTATGCAACTAGCTCACAAAATAGAAGAAAAGATAAATCAACAACTTAAAAATTAGCCTCTTCAAGGGGGAAACCTCCTTTACATTACTGATCCAGATTTAAATAGGAATGCAACAAATTATAGAGATAACCATAAACACAGAGATGTAGCAGAAATAATACTTCATTGCATTAATGTAAAATACTAAATAATGCTTACAAACATAAATGGAAATAAACTAGCTAGGGCAATGGTAGCTTATCTCTGCGAAGAGATGTGGTGGCTACATGCCTTTGAACTGTCTTCCAATGGGGCTCGAAGGCGTATTTATTGTTGAGAAACAATGGAAAACCCTAAACATCCAAAAACCTAACCCTAGAAGATGAAACGCCAAATTGTGGGCCCTATTTGGGTAAATTGGTACATAAACTTCACGGGGTCGTAACTTTGGCATATGATCTCCATTTGACGCGCACAATATCTCGTTAGAAATATCTATTTGAGAACTAAAACTTTGGGAAGGGAAACATCAATCCATGGACCCATGTTGCTCCCAGTTTTCCCAAAAAACGTCGTTTAGGGCCTCAAAACATTTCCGGAAGTTCAGGCCCTGAAAAACTGCTAAAAATAGTAAGTTGTGCTACAATTAAGGAAACTGAAAAAGCTGAGAGAAACAATTGTGGGGGTCCAAGTGGATTTGGTAGGTGGCCACCAATATCCACCTGGATCATTCCTCCCCCCTTAGGAAGCAATGGTCTCCATTGCGTTGAGTTCCTCCATGAGATGAGAAAACTTCTGCTGAACTTGGTCCCTAGTGAGCCACTTGCCCTCGTGAAGGAGTTGGCCTGCTTTGACAACTCGATACAGTTGGATATTCTATTGGTGAGTTTGCTTGATCTATGTGTCCATGATTTGATCAGTTGCAGCTTGTTCCATGCAATCTGGATTTAATTCGATGGGTGTGGGCTATTCTGCAATGTTGAATGTGTATAGTAATGGTGGAAAGTATGGCCGAAGGCAGTCCACATTGAACACTGGGTGCAACCAAGGAATGGGCGAATGCTGAGCTCAAATGAATTGTCTCCCATAGCCTTGGTAATGGTGTAAGGACCATAATGGAGTGGTCCCAGTTTTCGATAGGCTCCAGTAAGGCGTTCATTTTGCAAATGCAACTAGACTTTGTCACCCACCTGAAACTTGTGTGGCGCTCGATGTTGATCATGGAAATGCTTGTACTTGGCATTTGATTTCTCCAAAATTTCATGGACTTGCTGGTGAATATGTTGGATGTGTTCAATGAAGTTGGTTGCCTTATCAGTTTCGGACTGGACATGAGCCAAATCTGTGTGAGTAGCTACAAATGGCATGGCCACATCAATGGGACATAGTGGTTGGAATCCCAAGCCCACCTGAAAAGGATTGCGGCCAATCAAGCTATGAAGAGCTCGATTGTAGCTGTTCTGAACATAGGGGAGGCCCTCGTCCCATGTGCATGGATGCTTTGAGTTGTACATGTGCAGAATGTGTACAATCATACTATTGATAACCTCTGTCTAGCCATCAGTTTGAGGATGGAAGGTTGTGGACTTAGTGAGTTTGGTTTCCATTATCGACCAGAGACTGAACCAAAATTTACTAAGGAACTGACTGTCCTGATCTGAGATGATAGACTGTGGGATCCCAAACTGCACCCACACTCATTCAAAGAAGATTTTAGTAATGGATTTTGCTGTGATATTCTTCTAGTAGGCCGCCATAATGGCCATCTTTGAGAACCTGTCGACAACCACAAAAACACAGTCGTTTCCATGCTTAGTGGAAGGAAGGCCTGACATGTAATCCATGGAGATGGATTCCCAAGGTCGACTAGGGGTAGGCAATGGGGTATATAGGGCTTGCTTCTTGATGGTCAGTTTGGCAATGGTGTAGGTAGTGCATGACCTGATGTACTTCCCAACATCCTGTTGAATATTCGTTATAGAAATAATTTTTTAGTACTTCCACCATTTTCTCAATCCCGAAATGCCCAACAACCCAATTGTAGTGTGCTTCCAAAATCATCTTGGCACACTCGTTTGAAGGAACACAAAGGTGACCCAGGTGGCATAACAGCACATCCTGGAGGTGAAAATATGGAACATGTCGACCGTCCAAGAGTGTCTGGTATGTGTGGCCGAATTCTAGCTTGGTTTTGTAGAGAAGTGGCCAATCAGAAGTCTCGTGCCCACAAGAGTTGAGCACGGTGGTTAACACCATGATTGGTGGTCGACTAAGGCAATATGCAACATTATTGGTGTTGCCCTTCTTATACTTGATATTCAAATGGAATTGTTGTAGGTATGTAGACCATTCCTGATGGCAATCATTCTGCAATTTCCCTTGGGTTTGTATGAACTGCAGGGGTCGGTGGTCTATGTGGATGACCGTTTCCTTCCCCAAAATGTAATGCTTCCATTGT
>APFE030348159.1:24746-51640 GCA_000404065.3 Pinus taeda
ACACGAACCTGCGGTAGAAGTTGGAAAGACCTAGAAAGCTGCAGAGCTCTGTCAGAGTGGTTGGAGATGGCCAATCCCGAATGACTTGGATCTTGGCTGGATCCACATGCACCCCCTGTTCATCAATAATGTATCCCAGATATTGAACTTGGGTTATGCCAAAAGTGCATTTCTCCAAATTGGCACATAGCTTGTGTTGCCGCAGTGTTTGGAGAACTTTTCGGATGTGGTGGAGGTGCTCTTCCCAACTCTGGCTGAAGATCAGGATGTCATCCAAGTATACCACTACGAATGAGTTGGTGAATGGCTGCAAGATGTCATCCATTAGCCTCATGAAAGTTGCAGGAGCATTCATCAATCCAAAAGGCATAACCAACCATTTGAAAAGGCCCTCCTTGGCTTTGAAGGTAGTCTTCCACACATCAGAGGGTTTGATTGGTACTTGGTGATATCCTGACTCTAGATCGATCTTGCTGAAATATTTTTCCCCCTTTAGTTGGTCTAGAAGGTCATCAATCCATGGGATCAGGTTCTTATTACAGACAATGAACTTGTTCAGCGCTCGATAGTCAATACAAAGTCTCCAAGTCCCATCCTTCTTCTATACCAACACGATCAGGCTCCCATAGGGAAATGAACTCGAATGGATGTGACCTTTCTATAGCAGCTGCTGAATCTACCTTTTGATTTCATCATTCTCCAGAACGGAGCATCGATAGATTGCTCCATTGGGTAGCGGTGCACTTGGTTACATATTGATGGAGTGCTTGACCTGACAGTGTAGAGGAACCCCTGCAGAAGAGGTAAAGATGTCCTTGTACTCCTCCATGACCTTGTCCATCTGTAGTTGTCGTGCGGAGGGGCCTTGTCTGGAGGTCATGGCCACTATCTTCTTCTTTCCTTAAGGGCGTATCATCAGGAAAATAAATTTCCCGGTTTTGGAAATGAGCTTACTGCATTGTTTTGCAGTAACCAAAGATATGGCAGTAGGTGGTGCTACCTCTGGTATCCTGTACAACTTATTTTGAAATGTAACAATAACAACACAGGGCCTTGATTCATACACAACATGTCACTTCCACAAGTATGGTTGTCCTAATAATACATCACAAACTTCAAGTGGAGCAATGTCACACAATACCTCATTCGTGAAGGGCTTGATGTTGTATGGAAGGTGACACTGTTGGCTCATGCAAAGATCTTGTCCTTGGTGAAGCCACCTGTTGGTGTACGGTTGTGGATGTGCTATGGTCGGTAAGCCCAACCACTTCATGACCTCTGCTGAAATGAGGCTCTTTTGGTTCCCACTATCGACAATGAACTGTAGTGGGGAGCCCTTTATCCACACATGGGAGTGGAAGAGATTCTCCTCCTCCTTTAGATCTTCGGGTTCCTCCTTATGTATCTTTGTGGTGGTAATGGTGGCGTTGAGCTCCACATCAATAATCTGCTTCCCTTTGTCATTCCCCTTGTCAGGTTCTGACTTAGAGTCAGAACATGCATCTGATTCTGAAACCTTTAGCTCAGCCACCAGTGACTGCTTAGCCCTACACTCACTTGTGTTGTGAGTGGAGCTCTTATGGAACTCACACCACTTTCCCGTGTCCTTTTTCAGCTTCACAACACTATTCTTTGCTTGCAAATTTGGCGAGTTGTCTTGGGTTGTCCCGCCTTAGCTTTGTCCTTTGTTCTGCAGTTTGTGGGCACCTTTCCCTTGCTTCAAATTCATAAATCCAAAGTCTCACTTCTTCTATTTAAACTTTTTCTCAACCTTGACGGCATATCAGTATGCCGTGCCAAGTGAGGGGATGTTCAGGAATTATATTTCTTCCTGGATGTACTTGTGTAGGCAGCCGCGGTATTTGAGTACCAAATGCTGCTCTGAATCTTTGATACCGAAATTTGTGTGAAGGGTATGGAAAATATTGGTAAACACCGGTATGTCTTGGTCCCTTCCTTGCCGCAGCGTGGTCCACTTTATGTATTAATCCTCATAGCTTCTGACAGGGTAGTACTGCTCCTTGATGGCATCTCAGAATGAATCCCAAGTGGGTGCAACTGAAAATAGTGAGCCTGTACTTTCATCCTTCAGATCGTAGTAGGTTTCCCACCAGTCCTTGATGTGGGGGGCTGCTTTGAGAAGAGAAAAAATAATCTTTTCCCGACTGGAAAAATCATGAACAAAAAAATAGCCCTCTAGCAGATTTAACCATTTATTTATGACATTTGCGTCTATTTGACCCTCGAAGATGGGGATTTCCAAATTAACTTGTACCTTAAAGGGTGTGGCATTTCTAGAGGAGTTGCTGGAAGTCGATGCATCGCTTGTGGGTAGTCGTTGAAGGATTTGGGCAAAGCTGTCCATCATCGTGTTCCTTTGTCATTCGAGGGCTTCTTCGAGAAATATTTTGATAGGAACTCCTACCCCCATTGTCTTTATTTTCATCTGCCATGGGAGGCCATCAGGATTTGTGGGGTTGGTCTTGCAAAGGTTCAACCAGTTCGATCCCTAACTCCTTATATCCTGACCTTGTTGGGGACATGCAAAGAAAAACACACAAAAAAAAAGCAGACCGCTCTGATACCAGTGATCCGGATTTAAACAGGAACACAACAAATTACAGAGATAACCATAAACACAGAGATGTAGCGGAAATAATACTTCATTTCATTAATGTAAAATACTTAAATATGCTTACAAATAGAAATGGAAATAACCCAGCTAGGGCGATGGTAACTTATCTCGGAGAATAGATGTGGTGGCTACATGCCTCTGAGTTGTCTTATAATGAGGCTCGAAGGCTTATTTATTATTGAGAAACAATGGAAAACCATAAACATCCAAAAACCTAACCCTAGAAGATGAAACGCCAAACTGTGGGCCCCGTTTGGGTAAATTGGTACATCAACTTCCCGGGGTCATAACTTTGGCATATGATCTCCATTTGACGTCCACAATATCTCGTTAGAAATATTTATCCAAGAACTACAACTTTGGGAAGAGCAACATCGGTCCATGGACTGATGTTTCTCCCAGTTTTCCCAAAAACAGTCATTTAGGGCCTCAAAACGGCTCCGAAAGTTCAGGACCCGAAAAACTGTTAAAAATAGTAAGTTGTGCTACAATTAAGGAAATTGAAAAAACTGAGAGAAACAATGGTGGGGATCCAAGTGGATTTGGCAGGTGGCCACCAATATCCACATGGATCAATTACATAAATGAACAATTCTTGGATGATACAAATGATAAGACCTCCTTGGTATATATAGGAGTCCAAGGGGTCACAATACAATGAGAGCCTACATAACAATAATAATGTAAGGGCACAACAATAACAATAGTGGGCTTCTATGGGGCACAACAATAACAATATGGGGGCTACACTAACAATAATAATAAGGGGAATACACTAGTATGATAGGGACATAATAGGCCCCTCTCCTTCAAAAAAGTGTTTTCCTGAACAGTTGAGTAGTTTTGGATGCTTTTGTATAAAATTATCATCCTCCCATGTGGAATCATCAGCAGGTAAGTTCTTCCAGTTAATGAGACACTCTAAAATAATCGATTATGTATTTATCAGGTTCTTGTTTCCATTACTGCTTTAAGATCAAATATGATTTTCCTTCTTAGTCAAGTTCTAACAACATTATTTGAACTCGGATATCGTCACTGATAACCTTCTTTAAGCATGAAACATGGAAAACTAGGTGTACTCGAGAAGATGTAGGCAGCTCCAATTTGTGTGCCATAGTACCAATCTTTTGCAACACATTGTAAGGACCATAGTACATAGGTGATAATTTATTATCCTTTTTAGCTTGCTTGAGGGACAATTGTTTGTATGGTTGTAGCCATAAAATACCCATTCTCCTACATCAAAACTTCTTTCACTACGATGTTTATTTTCTTGTTGTTTCATTCGATTCTGCGCCAGAGTGAGGTTATCCTTTAAGAGTTGGAAAACTTGTTTTTGATGCTCGATGTGATCTTCAACCACTTGAACCTTAGAATTTTCTCTTAAATATGATGTGATGGATGGTGGATCGATATCCATAAAATTCCATAAATGGGGTCATTTTTGCTGCAGTATGGAAGGAAGTGTTATACCACCATTCACCTAGAGGTAACTAGTTGACCCATTATATTTTTGTATAAGATACAAAGAAATGGAGATATCCTTCCAAACATTTGTTTACTATCTTAGATTTCTTGTTATATTGAGGATGATAAGATGAGCTATGAGCTAATTGAGTACCAAGACAAGAAAATAATTTCGTTCAAAATTTTCTAGTGAAAATGGGATCTCTGTCAGTTACAATAATCTTTGGGTTTCCATGTAGCTTTTGAATTGTTTCCATAAATGCAGTAGCAATTGTACTAGCTTTAAAAGGATGAGATAATGTATAAAAATGTGCATACTTCGTAAGTCTATCAACTACCACCATGATGACACTATTTCCTTCACACTTGGGTAGACTTTAGATAAAATCCATTGAGACCTCCTCCCAATGCTGACTTGGAATGGATAAAGGTTGTAACAAACTAAGGGTCTTAATTGTCTCAACTTTATTTTGTTTTCAAACCAAACATTCTGCCGCAAAATTCTGAATATCAGATTTAAGGCCATCCCAAAAAAATTCCTTCTTGAACCTATGGTAAGTTTTTAAAAATCTTGAGTTCCCTCCTAAAGAGGAGGTGTGCAATTCCAAAAGAATCTATTTCTTTAGTTGGGAATTCTTACAAATATATAAGCGATCTTTGTACCATAATGAATCATTTTTCCAACTAAATGTGGATGTACATGGATATTTCTCCAACTTTTGAATGGGTGTCCACACCTCTTCCTCATTCTTACATTCATCCCTTTCTTTGGTTATCGAATCAGGTTGGATAATAGAAATGGCACAAAGAAATTCTTCCACATCCCCATCCTTTCTTGAGAGTGCATCTGCAACAACATTTTGCTTCCCTTTTTTATAGATGATTTCAATGTCATAAACCAACATCTTTGTGACCCATTTTTTTTCTCTTTTGAAGATAATATTTGCTCCAAAAATTATTTAAGACTATCATGATATGTTTTTACCTTGAAGTGTCTTCCCATTAGGTAAGGTAGCCATTTATTTAGGTCATGTAGTATTCCCAACATTTCCTTCTCATAAATAGGTTTGTGTAAATAGTTTCCATTTTCTAAGGCATCACATTCCACAATAAGGCTTTTCTGAAGTTTGGTGTAGCTAAGACCGATGCTTGGAAAATTGCCTCTTTAAGATGTTCAAAGGCCTTATTTGCTTCTGGATTCTAAGAAAATGCATCTTTCATCAATAATGTCATTATAGGTGTTGTTACTCTCCCATAATACTTAAAAAACTTACGATAATACTCTGTCAACCCGATAAATCCTCAAATATTCTTTATGGTTGTGGGGATTTTCCATTCCTTAATGGATTTAATTTTGTTAGGGTCTACCTTAACACCCTCATGAGATACAGTATGACCCAAATATTCCACCTCCTATACTCTAATGAAACATTTGGAAGTATTTTCATATAATTGCCTCTCGTCCAGTAGTTTGAGAACCTCAACATGTTGAACATGATACTTCCAAGAATTTTTGTAGATTAGTATTTCATCAAAAAATACTAACACCAATTTTCTAAGGAATGGTTTGAAAATGGAATTCTTCAAACCTTGAAATGTGGAAGGTGCATTAGTAAGGCCAAAAGGCATGACCAAAAATTCATAACGACCCTACTGAGTTCGTAATGTTGTTTTTATAATGTCTTCAATCTTCATTCTAATTTGATGATATCCTAAACGAAGATCCAACTTGGTGAATTAAATTTCTCCATGTAATTCATCCAACAATTCATTAGTGACAGGAATGGGAAATTTATATTTAATAGTGAGCTTGTTCAACTCCCTATAATCTAGACACATATGCCATGATCTGTCCTTATTTTGCACCAATACTAATGGAGCAGAGGAAGAACTTTGACTAGGTCTAATTATACCAGCCTCTAGCATTTTTGCAACCATAAGTTCAATTTCACTCTTTTGGGCATAGGGATATCTGTAAGGTATTATTTTTGGAGGAAAACTTCCTAGAATCAAATGAATAGTGTGATCTTGATCATGAATAGGTGGGAGGCCTTTAGAAGTCTCAAATACCTTGGAATGATTGTCCTAGACTTTTTGGAGATCTAGAGAAATAGATTATTTTAATGTTTGAACCTCTAGTGAGAATAACTGTGTAATTGCGCCTCATTGTTCTTTCTTCATAAGCTTTGTAATTCCATTACATTTTATTATCTTTCCTAGTTTCCCTACGATACCCATTAATTCAACTTGCTTTGCTTCCTAAAAATATTTCAAGAAAAGTGACTGAAAATTAAATATTATCATCCCCAAAGATTGTAACCATTAGACTCCTAGTACAACATCAACACCACCATTGGAATGGAAAACATTAGACTATTCAATACATATTCCCCCACTATTAACTTGATATTATGGCAACATGGAAGTCTACTAGTCACAACTATAAAGATGGAAGTGTTGTTGCTCCTAGTCTTCCATAGCCTACAAGGTTGACACCACAACAATTGGATGAAAAAGGAGCAAAAGGGCTTTGTTACAGTTGTGATAGCAAATACACTAAAGGTCATAAATGTGTTGAGAAGAAATTATTCTACATAGATTATGAAGAGGAGGAATAAAAGGAACAAGAAACATCAAAATAGGAGGATATACACTAGGAACCATCCCTAGAGAAAGAATAAATGAATCCAACCATATCTTGTAATGCATTCATAGGAATTACCACTCCTCAAACTCTCAAGATATAAGGATATATCAAGAAGAAAAAGGTAATAGCTATGATTGATTTGGGTAGTACCTATAATTTTATTCATTTCAAGATAGCAAAGGAATTGAATTGCTTCCTATATCCAGCACCAGAGTGTCAAGTGATGGTTGCAAATGGAGGAATCATAAATTGCTCTGATACCAAATGTTATGCAACTAGCTCACAAAATAGAAGAAAATATATATCAACGACTTAAAAATTAGCCTCTTCGAGGGGGAAATCTCCTTTAAATTACATAAATGAACAATTATTGGAATGCAAAACCAACCAATTCCTTCCTCAGGCAACAAAGGATCCCACATTTGCGATCAAATCCACCAAAATTGGCTATTAAATGTTAGATACCTATAATACTAGTATATTCCCCTTATTGCTATTGTTAGTGTAGCCCCCTATTGTTATTTTTGTTCCCATGTATCCCCCATGTTGTTATTGTTGTGCCCTAACATGATTATTGTTATCTAGGCTCTCATTATATTGTGACCGCTTAGACTCATTTATATACCAAGGAGGTCTTATCATTTGTACCATCCAATAACTATTCATTTATGTAATGTAAAAGGAGGTTTCCCCCTCAAATAGGCTAATTTTTAAGTCGTTGATCTATCTTTTCTTCTATTTTGTGAGTTGGTTGCATAACATTTAGTATCAGAGCAATTTATAGTTCCTCCATTTACAACAATCACTTAACACTCAAGTGCTAGATATAGGAAACAATTCAATTCCTTGGCTATCTTATAATGAATACAATTATGGGTACTACCTGAATCAATCGGAACTCTTTCCTTTTTCTTCTTGATATATCATTCTATCTTGAGAGTTTGAGGAGTTGTAATTCCTGCCAATGCATTACAAGATATGGTCAGATTAATTTCTTCTTTCTCTAGGGTTACTTCCTGGTGTATATCCTCCTCTTTTGATGTTTCTTGTTCCTTTTCTTCCTCGTCTTCACAATATATGTAGAATGATTTCTTCTCAACACACTTACGATCTTTAGTGTATTTTCTATCACAAATGTAAAAAAGCCCTTTTTCTCTTTTTTCCTCCAATTTTTGTGGTGTCAACCTTTTGGGTTGTGGAAGACTAGGAGTAGCAACACTTCCATCTTTATAGTTGTGAGTTATACTTCCTTGTTGCCATAATTTTTCTTTCAACTTTTCTTGCCACCCGAATGCCTTCTCCAATTAATCAAGTTCCAAAAGGCAAACCTCATGTTGGATGTTATCAATTTAAATTCCCTATGAAGATATAAGTCCTATGCTCCTCTAGAATATAAGTTACCCTAGTATTTGACTTTTGGAATTAATCAATGTGCTCCGCCATTGAACCCTTTTGCTTGAGATTTATCAATCAGATAAAGAAGGTGTTGCTCTTTGTATCTTCATAATGTGTTATTATTTCCTCAATAAGAATTAACCAGGTGACAAGTGTTTTACGAGAGAAAATAAATCTATACCATACAAACTGATTAGGTTCTAAATATAAATATGCAATATGTACCTTTTGTGAGGGTTGCACAACATGTAGATCAAAATATTTCTCCATCTGCAGTATCCATGTTACCGGATCCTTTCCATCAAACTTCCTCATATCGATCTTTGGAATGTGGTAGATCTTCAATCCAAATTTAGAGTCTCTAAAATCATGATTAATATTCCTTTTGTTCTTATTATTAGTTTCATGGAATACCTTATCACCATTTGGAAGCATTTCTTGTAGTAAATTTGTCAAACCTTCCTTCAAACCTTCCATTTATGCTTTTAACCCATCCTTAAAACCTTTCATTTCTTATTATAAAGCATCCCTGTTCCATTTTAAACCATCCATATTAACATTCATCATTACGTCCAACTCATTTTTTGTTACTCTTTGTGAGAGTGATATTTGTTGCACTTGGTCTTGTAATTTTGATATATCATGTTGCATCTATTCCTCTTCTTCATGCATCATAGAAGAACGTTTTGGTCGAAGAGAAATTTATGACGATTTTCCGTAGGTCACCTATTTGAAATTGAATTCTGGAGCCTACAAAAACCCTAACTTCCTTGGACCATATCTTCGAAAATATAGTGAACCAAGATCTTAAATCCAAACACGAGGTTCACCAAAATTTCAGCTCCACATGGTTGTAATCTTAGCTTCTGAATCCTTGTAGAAAAAAAAGTTATAGTGAAAATTCCAAGATGACATATTTGAAGAAGTGAAACCCTAGAATCCAAAGCTTTGATAACAAATGTTATGCAACCAACTCAAAAAATAGAAGAAAATATAGATCAACGACTTAAAAATTATCCTCTTCAAGTGGGGAACTTGTTTACATTACATAAATGAACTATTCCTGTATGATGCAAGTGATAAAAGCTCCTTGATATATATAGGATTCTAAGGGGTCACATATAATCAGAGACTGCATAACAATAATAATGTAAGGGAACAATAATAACAATAGTGGACTTCTATGGGGCACAAAAATAACAACATGGGGGATACATAGCCACAACAATAAAAATAGGGGGTGTTATCACTCTAATAATTCCTTTGAAGTAATAAGAAGGAAAAACCAAAGGTAACCACAATCCGCTTTTGGAGATCAGGACCTAGCCTTTCTGATGCTCAGAGAGGGCTCTCTCTTTAAAGTTTAACTTTGTTTTAGTTAAGATGTTTTAGGCTAGCTATGCTTGTTCTAAGGGGTTTTGATTTGTATTTCAGATTTGGTGGTGGGATCTGTTAAACACATGGATAAATTGATGTCTTTTAGACCATTGGGCTATGGATTCAACTAATAAGGAAGCAAGACCGGATAAACTCACTAAAGGGGATGTTCCAAGGGCAAGATAGTAGAGTGTATGTCAAATGTTTGAGACAGAGGGGTGAAATGTTTTCACTCGGGGTGAGAGAGCAGTTAAGGGTTCTCAGACCCGGATAATGACTGAGGAAGGAAGGGGTAATCGAAATCAAAGGGCAGTTAAGAATCCTTTAACCTAGATTATTCAAGAAATCAATCTAAATCAAAGAGCAGTTAATAATTCTTTAATTTAAATATCATAAGAAAACATTCAAATGCTTTAACTGTTAAAACAGAGTGTGATTTAAACAAGTTCTAAAATATTATTCCAATTATAGCATTTAGATTGAAACACATATAAGATTATGAATGACTTTGAGAAAAATGACAATAACACGGGAAAATACTTGTCTGAACTTCGCTCAACACATGAATCCTTGGAAAAGTCTGATCTTTATTAATCAATCCATCTTGCTGGCTCATCAACTGATACAATAACCTTCTGGGTCCTCTTGATAAAACATTCTATAGAACTGTCTAATAGAATCCACCCTACATACTTCGAATTGTGAAGTATTTATACAAAAGTTTATTACAAAATATCTCAAACTAATTTGAGATTTAATCTAGGAAAGAAAAATATCTTCTTGCAAGAAGATAGAGACAACTATTGAACTGCTTCATGTTGTCCCTTTTATTTTGGTACCACTAGCTTTTAAGGTTTGATTTTTAGTCCTTTATGTTGCTTTGTTATTTGATCTTTCACGCTAGAAGCTTCATTTAATTTAGGCTTTCATCTTATACACTTTGACACTAATACACTTTGACCCTATTGATCTGTCTTCATCCTTTTACCATGTTGTTTTACTTTCACTGTACATTAACCTTTTTACTGCATATTTCTACAGTAAATTAGTTAATTTCTCCCATGTTTCAACATTAGGTAATTGGATTTTTAGCATCCTCCTATATATTTCATCCGCCTCGGTGTATTTTCCAAAAGTAGGCTTATTGATAAACAAGTGTTTTACCTCATGCTGGAGGTAAAACGAGTTCTCAAATGTCTGGTAGAGTACTTTTCCTGTTGGTAATTCCTTCATTGATGATGTATTCACCTGATCCTTTTCTACCTCTCTGATTTCATTGTTCTAATCCTCCTGTGCCATGAGCTTGTCAATAATCACTAAGGGACTGGGTAATCCCTTTTCTCTCAAAATTTGGAACTTAGCCATAAATCTGTCAATGGCTACCTGGATATTTTGACACTTGTCCTCCAAGTTTTGCATTAAGTTTCTCTTGGAGAGGACCTTTCTCACCTCCAAAATTGTCTTTGTTCTATCCTTTATTTCCAATTCTTGAAGCTCATACTTATTCTTGTTGTTAAGGAACTGGATAATTCTGGTATCCTCTTCTGGCATTTCTCCCAATTCTTCTTTCACTCTTTGGATGGCCTTTGTAGCCATCTTTATGAAATCTATCTACTCAAAAATCACGTGAATAGATGGCCAAATATCATTGACAGAGTCAATGATATTGGCCCATAGTAGTTCCTTAGCCTACCCAAGGGGTTCTTTCTGTGTTAGGTCCTTTCCATGGCTTTCAATCTCTCACTCATCGTGGCAGCTTTTTGCACTTCTTCTTTGTGCATGATTTTGGCAAGCTTGTAATCAGTTTCCAAGCTTGTCACCTTTTCTTTTAGCTTATTCATATCTATTGTCTGAATGGACATTTCTTCCATAGCTTTAACCAATCTTGTTGCTTCTTCACCTGATGTACCTGTTGTTGATGTATATTTTGTGGAAACTGGTTGTGTTGTGGCCATAGGAGCTATGGGAGCCAATGAGGCTACCAATGTGGAAGGAACAACCATGGTAATTGCTGGGATGACATTCACTGAGGTAGTGGCAATATCAGTTTCCTTTAATTGGATTAGGTTGTCCAATTCCTTTTTTGTCTCCCTCAACTGATCATTTAATTTAACAACCATTAACTTTTCATGCCATGTTTGGTTTTCCAATACTTCTTGTGTCTGGAGATGCTGTAGTTGAGGTATCTTTAGTTGCTTCTTGAGTGATGCAATGTCATCATTCTTCTTTTTGATTAGTTGTTTAGTGGCCTTTATTTCTTTGGGATCATATACCAACTCAATTTCCAAGTCATCCAAAGACTTGATTCTAGTGTCTTTGGCCTGTGAGGACTTTTCCAACTGATACTGGGTTGAGATGTTATTCAATGAATTCTGCAACTGATGGGCAACTATGGCTTTTCTTGTAAGGGTGGAGTAAATCATTTCTCCAGCCTATTTGTGAAATTCAATTTGGTCAATGGGATTAATATCCCTTGCCAATACCTCAAAATCGATCTTCTTGAAATCTGTTGATGTCCTTGGTTGTTGTATAGTTGGATTTATGAAGGACATTTGCATCTTTCCTTCCTTGATGTCAAAAGCTTACATCAACCTGGTTTGATTGGTAGGTGTAAGTTTGAGATACTGTGCATAAGACTGTGCCTTCAGTTTCTCATTTCTCATTTTGATTTCTTTGAACCTATCCTTAATGTCCCTTTCTTTATAAGCAAGCCTACTAAATGAGGAGACTTCTTCACTGAGTTGCCTTTCCAGCATTTGAGTTTGTGAAGTAGATGGCTCCTGTGTTTCTCCAGATGGAGTTGTTCCTTTGCTCATGTCTAACTCAGTATTAGTTATTTTTACTGAGCCTTCTGTGTCTTCCTGTTCTAGAACAAGATTGAGCCTTCGCCTTTTACTCTGGCTGGCTTCATACTCTACATTGGATGTGTCCATGCCTAAATTGGAGGCTCCATCTCTGTTCCTTTTGGGATTCTTTTCCTCATTCTGAGGAGTCTGCAAAATAGTAGGAGTACTCATGGTTCCTTCGTGCTCTAGTACCTGGAATTCGGTGAATTAACTTCAAATTTCGGTGTTCTCGGAAACTGCAGAAGTTTGAATGGCTTTGGTATGGACTGAGAGGTTGATTAGGGTCTCTGCTACTTCTTCAGGATTGAAACTTGAGGTCAATTGGCGAATTCAGCGTTTGTAGGTATCGCAGTGGTTTGCAGAGGTTTACAAAGAAAATGAGTGAAAAAGGTGAAATATGGATTCTCGGCATTTTTATTGAGCAATGGTCACTTTTTGGCGGGTAATTACAAATGAACAATGGACGGTTTTTAGGGTTGAGTGGGGAGGCGGTTTCCCAAGCCATCACACCGCTTTCATGGAGGGAGTGGTATTTTGGAGGGGTCACTCGATTTATACCAGTGCTTGACACGTAGCAGATGGTGGGCTGGGAAAAACCGCTTTATCAGGCTGGTAAAGGTCGGTCATCGGGTGAATCCGATATGGCTGTGGAGCGCCAGATTTGGGCACTAATGATCGGATGACAGTCGGGTGGCGGATGTGCGCGAATGAAATGAGCATAGTTTTCGGGGGGGCCAAGGCTTTAATCTTTGGCGGTTTGGGATTAATTACGAGTTAATCGTGGGATTAAATGATCAGGAGGGGTTTAATGATGGGATTATCTTAACTTTGCCATGCAATGGTGCATTAAGTGGGTTTTGTCGGGAATGTGGGATAAAGTATAGTTTATAGCTAAATTAAGGGTTCGGGTATTATATATGGGATTTAATTATATATGGGAAAAGGTATATTGGGAACTATAGTATTATGTTAAAAAAATAATATGAAATCAGTAGAGTGAACATACCCTTAAGAAGAAATGTAATATTTGTGCATTTTATTCACACACACTTCATACTTAGGATAAAACCTTTTTTGGGTATTTTGAATGAAATGGAATTCAACATGGGGTTGTTTACTTTTCATAGGAAAATGAAGTTTAACCTTAGGAAAAGGGGTTTTATTAGAGAAATAAGGGAAATGAATTTTATGATGGGAATTCTAACACTTGATTTCCATAAGTCATTAAGTCGAGGGTCTAGTCCCACCAAAAGTCAGAGAAATGATCTAAGCCTTTATGGCTAGAAGGATTTTTAGTACTAGAGCTTACTTGTGGATGGGGAAATTAGTAAATAAATGAATGAGGGGAAGTTAATTAAATCAAGTTGTAAACCATCATTTTTTCTTTGTTAATTGCTCATGCACATTGAAAGATATGGTTAAGCATGATAAATGTGCTTTTATCCAATCAACTTTATACTTCAACAACCTTTCTTCTACTTACCTATTACTTACCCTAACATTTTTTCTTCATTTATTTGGGTGCATTTAGGCTAGCAGACCCTTATCATTCATTTTTATTTTGAAAATTAAATTATATAATTATAATCTTATATCATCCAAGGGCTCAGGTTAAATTGATGAGGTCCTTTTATTTTCTCTACCTATCTAATGATCTGCCAAGATTAAACTGTTTGATCATATTTTATTCTCTAACTATAAACATAAAATTAAAAGCATGAAATAGTCAATATCAAGCAATTTGACTACCATGGGTTGTGGCATGTATGACAAGCTGCACACAACCATTATTTAAGACAGTAAAGCAATAAAATAGTAGTGGCATTTAGACTTTCACACTTTCATGATCTGTTTTTGTTTTGGGGGTTCATATATTTTCATTTTTTGATCTTTTCTTATTATTTTTGTCCTTTGATATTTATTTTAGGACATACCCTCTTTACATTTTTTAAATTTTTAATATGGAAAACATTTGCAGAAAGCAAAGGTATGTACAATATTACAAGGCTTAAACTTAGCCAATTCAAAATTATGAATCATATCACTATAGGACTCTAACAGTGGCTCCACATGGGGGTGGCTTTTCCTAGTGAAATGTCAAGAACTCTAAATATCAGTGGCCTTTGAATTGTGGCTGAAATTACCTTGCAAAGTGTCCTTCTGCGAATCTGCATTATTGATACTTATGACAGTAAATCTTTCAAAGATTAGGGCCTTCTCTTCAAGCTTCAACTTCAAAGGATTACCATCCAATCCAATCTACACTCTAAAATGTTATGTACAATGATGGAAAATAAAGTGAACTATTGTAAATTAATGGAAAATTAGTGCTTCAGTATCCTACCATTAACAGGTCCTCCTCGTAGACTTGACCCATCTATATTTCTCAAGAAAAAGGCATTGTTGCCTCTATAGCTAAAAATGACATAAGGCCCCTGCCACAAAAAATCAAATTTTCCATGCTTGCCTCTCCTTGAATCCCACTTAAGGACTTTGTCTCCTATGTGAAATTCATCTACTTTGGTCTTTTTATCAAAGACTTTCTTAAACTTTTCCTAGATTATCTGTGATTTTACATACACTTCTTCTCTGGTCTACCGCAGGTGTATAGTTTGGTTTATTCTTCTTTGAATGTCATTCGGTTCCACCTGTAATTCTTGAAGGATTTTCATGATTGGCACTCCCAGGGATGATAGGAAAATTGCATCCATCCGATAAACCAACTGATAGGGTGATGTTCCAATGGACTTCTTAGTAGTCAATCTATCTGCCCATAAGGCATTGACTAACTTCTTGTTCCATGTCTTTTTATTATCCTCTAGTAAATTTTTGATAATATTGACCAGGCTTTTGTTGGATGACTCTGACAGTCCATTACCTTGAGGGTAATATGCTGTGGAATGGCTAAGGGTGATATGGTACTTGTTACATAAATCTATCATTGTTTTGGACTTAAAGGTTGCTGCATTGTCAGTAATGAGCTTCTGGGGACATCCAAATCTTGAAAGGATATTACTCTCTAGGAAGTCGATTATGACAGTCTTTGTAGCTTGCCTAGAAGGTATGGTCTCTATCCATTTGGTAAAATAGTCTCTGGCTGTTAGAATCCACTTATGCTAAGCTGAGGATGGGGGGTGTATTTATCCAATGAAGTCTAATCCCCATTGTTGAAATGGCATCTCAGTGTAAATTGGTTTAAGAGGCAAGGGTAACAATTTCCTCTTTCCCTAAAAAATCTGGCATTTGTGACAAGAGGTCACATGTTTTTTGACATCTACGAACAAAGTAGGCTAATAGAAACCAGCCCTCAGAATCTTGTCAGTAGTTCTCTTCCAGTACAAGTGTTCTCCACAGTCCCCTGCATGAAACTCTTGCAAAATCCTGTCAGCTTCATCTTTTAATAAACATTTTAAGAGAATACCACTAATCTCCTTCCAAAACAATGCATTATCTATAACACAATATCTTAATGACTTCATTTTTAAGAATCTAGCTTTAGTTCTTGTTAGAGCAGGAGGAGCTTGTAAACTTAGTAATACAAATGTAATCTCTACATACCATGGTGAATCAGTAAAAGGTTCGCTGATCTGTGGAGTCGCCATCTCCTCCTGATCATCCAAAGCACTAACGAAGTTGATATTAAACTGATGAGCTCCTTTTATTTTCTCTACCTATCTAATGATCTGCCAAGATTAAACTGTTTGGTTAGATTTTATTCTCTAACCATAAACATAAAATTCAAAGCATGAAATATTCAAGATTAAGCAGTTTGACTACCATGGGCTATGGAATGTATGACAAGCTACACACAACCATTATTTAAGACAGTAAAGCAGTAAAATAGTAGTGACATTTAGAATTGCACACTTTCATGATCTGTTTTTTTTTTGGGGTTCATATGTTTTCATTTTTTGATATTTTCTTATTCTTTTTGTCCTTTGATATTTCTTTTAAGGCATACCCTCTTTACACTTTAAAAATTTTTAATATGGAAAACATTTGTAGAAAGCAAAGGTATGTACAATATTACAAGGCTTAAACTTAGCCAATTCAAAATTATGAATCCTATTACTATAGGACTCTAACAGGGGGCTACACTAATAATAACAATAAGTGGAATACACTATTATTATAGGGACCTAACATGCACTAGCCAATTTTGTTGGACTTGATCTCAAATTTGGGATCCTTTGTTGCCTAAGAAAGGAATTGGTTGGATTTTTGTCCCTGCCAAGATGCTTTTCATGTTGGTTTTGTTGTGGTGGCTTTGGTTTGACTGCTCTCCGTTAATCTTCTGCCTAGCTAAGTTCCATTATTTCCATCGTTATTTAGGCTAGCACTTGCATCACCTGTGGTGTTGTCATGATAATAAGGGGAAGCACCCCCTCCCCTTGCTCTTCTGATGGGTGTATTTAGAAAGAAGAAAATGTATTGCTCACACCCTAGTTTATAGAGCTTTAGAAATATTCTATAAAATGAAATTGAGAGAATATATGTGTGTGTGTGTTTGACAATTTTTTTAGACATGTTTATAGCTTACAAATAGAGTTTATTGCAATATTGATTTTTTATAAGCTTATTAATTAAATTTAAATATGAAGTTTTGAAATATAATGGTTACAAATATGAATGATCATTTTAATTAAATGTTAAAATGGATCTTATTTTATAGCTATTATTTATATTTATATACATTTCATATCTCTCTATATATCAATATTCTTATTTTTAACTAAAGTATACTTATTGAATTTATTTTAATCTCTTTAAATCTAATGTGTTATATCTCTTTTAATATATATTTTTGTTGGCAAGTGATTTACATTATATTAACAAAAATGGCATACATAGAGTACAAGCATATAAGCATAGTGAGTCATAGCTTGAAGGTGCCATAGAAGGAAGCAAAGGGCAGAGCATCTACCCCGGAAAGGGGAAACCAGATGTGTTGTCCATGAAAAAGTAGATCAAAGCCTTTATGATAATTAAATGTGACCTAAACAAGTGGTTTGAGCAGGGCCATTGATAATGAGCCTTTGTCATTGTTCTAATAGTGACATACTAACAAAATATGTCAACAAAGTTAGTGACAAAACATGCTAACATCAAAACCATTATCAGAGTGGACCTATTTAAGTTGGTCTGTGTCATGTAAGCTAGAGGGAGCGTGGACATTCTATTGTTGCACACAATCGCCTTTGGATGGACCAGAAACCTCTTTGTTTCTAGGGTCGGAGGGGCTAGCTTCAAGTGTTGCTTTGATGACATAGTAGCCAAATGTATTAAGGAAAGGGGGAGATATTTTGTCTCCAAGTAGAAGCACATCCATGAGATGGAGGGAGGTATCCCGTGAATCATGAACAAGAGAATTACAGCTAGTGATGAATATGGTAAAGGGCGAGGAGGAGCCAGGAGGGACAAAAACTGAAGCAGAGGGGCTAGGAGAGGATGATGAGGGAATATCCATAGGGAAGACAACTCCAAGGTCATAGGATAGATGGTGGAGGGAGGAGTAGAGATGGATGGAATGCGTGTTGATGTCAGTAATCCTTTTGGTTGCATTAGAGCAGTCCCCTTCTTAAGTGATGAGGTGGCAGGCAAGGAGATTACGAAGTGCCCAAAGGCTCATCAAAGCATTCCCCCCGTAGCACACCTCCTCAGCTTCCAATTTAGTCACATTGCGACTGATATGGGATGGGATGTTACTATCAAGGAAAGCCAACTTAGCTTCCACTGTTGGGACAGTGGGAGGACGTCGATGAGGTTTGCACAAGTCATAGAAGTTGCAGAATCCAAACAGAGATGTAGGGTAGAGCATGAGGCGAAACAACCAAAGAAAAAGGAGGGAGACTCCACATCATGGGCATGATGAGAATTAATGTAAGCATGATGAAGGTCAAGAAAATTATAGATCAGAACATGTGAGGACGTGGGAGAGGACAAAAGTTGAGGAGTGGGAGCATAGATGATCGCTACAATGGAAGGGAATTCCAGGTGCAGGAAATTTACTTTGATGTTGGAAAGTGGCTAGGCTATAATAAACACCCACATCTAGGAGATATCTCTTTTAATTTTAATTGAGTTGACATTAATTTCTATTTTTTTTTTTTTAATTTTAAATCTAACGATCTAATATGAACATCTCTCCCATACTAGGTTGTAGAATGCCTCTCGGTGTAATTTCTGTTTGGTTTTTTTGTTATTTTCGTTCCTTTTTGTAACTAGAGGAATCAACATTTGGGTTGCTTTCATACTCGCATGATATGAGGTTGATTCCAACGACTATCACTATAACCTATAGGTGCTTATGTACCCCTATTATATAGGTACAAACTAATCAAAGAAATTTGAAACTTAAATCTCATAATTTCATAACATAATGATCATAATTAAGTTGGCCCCACAAAGCTTCTTTAATTCTATGATAATGAAAATAAATTCAAACATAAAGAAGTTTTCTCCCATCATGTCGATGCATATACATAATTTTTTAATATTCAAAACACTCAATTAATGACAATGAATTCACCCACAACTCTCTTAGCATGCCAATTAATTGTTTGTCTCTTCTCCATTTCTTTTCCTTAATGTTTTTGTAATTAAATAATAGTTGAATAACAATAAACTTTGTCAAATCAATTTTCCCACAAATTTCAAAATAGGTATTCTCATTTTCAAAAATATTTTTTTTCATTTTAAATAATTCACGTTAGTATTAAAATAATAACGAACTTTCCTTTAGTTCGACATTGTGTTCTAGCATACCTTTATGCTCATAGAAGATTTGGAAGGGGTAATAAATGGAAAAGCGATTTATAAAAGTTAATGTATGTATAGATATACATGTATATATAATTATATTGCAATCTAACTAATAGTTGAAATGGATTTTTTTAGAATTTTTTTTCTAGTTAATTTTGGCTAAAATCTAGTAGATATTTTTAAGAATCATAAATTTAGGTTGTTTAATATGTAGAGTTTGAGTTCCCAAAATCTTTTTCAATGCATTGAACCATTTATGCATTTTAAAATGCATTTTACACAAGAAATCACAATCTTGCCCGAAATTGTATCCCCATATTGCAAAGAAAAAGGTTGTTCCATCTATTTAATCAGATTGTGCTAATAATTTCTGAATTTAGGTGTATGTGATCCATATCTTGAATATGAGAACCACACTAGATGGTTCAAAACACATCGGAAAATTATTTTTGATGTGCCTATAATTGTTAATTGAATTTCCTTTAAGTGATGAGGAGGAATAATACATACGGTTTTCACATAAATTTAACTTTTTTAAATATTAATATTACATAAAAAAATATATTATTATAATTAACTCCAAGTGATTATTTATAAATTACTTATTTAATATATGATTTTGTATTAAAAATTTAAAATAAATCTTCAATATTAAACCAATTAATAAAGTTTGACTTTAAATCAATGAAAATATAAGTAAACCTGATGATGGTGGATAATCAAACACATAATGGGATCAAGGGAGTGTTGGCCACATCAACGAATCCTAAGGAAATTAATGTGAGGGGAAACACAGCATGCTTCATTTTGATAAATCTAGGGCATAGCAATTAAGTGATTTCTCTTCTATTAGTATCTAGTTGTGAGTTATTTTTACTTGTTTAGATTAGGATCTTCACAGTTACTTATGTTATTAGTGTTTTTCTTCATCAAACAGCTACAAATTCATAAACCATAAAGAGACAAGAGGCACAAAATATAAGCTATCATCCAGGCGAAAAACCTCTCTCACTTGAGAGGAAAACCCAAACAAATTCTTCTTCGTATAGAGATTCCAATTTATGAATACCAAGACCAAGACTCTTGATCTATTTGCCACTCAAGGACCAAGACACAAGTTCCCTTGATGAGATCCTTAGACAACGATAGTCAACTTTCTTCTCCTTCCCTTTTCTCGGCTCCTCTTCCACTTTGACCTCCTTCTACTTCAAACCTTCGACCTCCTTGAATTAGCTCTACAATCCTATTTCAAAAACCCTAGCTTATGCACAAGACCTTATCTTATGCCTTCACTTTCTTCGCTTTGGATAGGGTCTTCTTCTAGCTTGACTCGACTGCCTTCTTGCCTTGACCTTCTTCCCATTTAGCAGCCCAATGAGTACTATTATTCTTCTTGGTTCTTTCTATAGTAAGTTTCCTCTTCCTTCTTCACATGTGTGTCCTAAAATAGACACAAAATATAGCCAAATGATACCTAAGAAAACTTCACTCTTCTTTCTTTCTTCACACTGGCTAGGAGGATTCCTTTGCTAACCTTCACACCACTTATTAACTTCAAAACTCAATAAAAAAATATTTGCTCTAAAATTAGGTTGAGTGTCCTATTTATAGTTGTCTACCATGATAATAAGCTGACTTGTCATCCAGTTAGGCCGACATTTCATTTTTAGAGATATTATTATTCCTTTTGAATTTGGCTTGAAGGGAGATACTTCTGCTTGTCTTACAGGGCTATTTATACTTATCTAATGACTCATACAAAATATAACATGCCCAAGAAGGGTCCTTCATACATGTCATAGACACAAATTGACATTTATGACTAGATTACAAATCTTAAAGGCTCACAATGGGAGCCATCACTAAATATAAAATTCCTTGCTCATGAAACCCATGAGACAAGTATTATAATAATAATTTTATTTTTATTCTTTTCATCAATATCTTAAAATCACAATTTCGCATTTCATTATGAATTCTGAACCTAGTTACACTTTTCAACCCTTCTTGTTAACTATGGAGGTATTCATAATGGTACTTTCTCATTCTCAGTCTAAAGAATTTCTCATAGGAAGAGTCAGATTGGTAACCCATCTGTTTAGAATCATATCAACTAGCATTGTAAGATAGTAAGGCCTTGACTAACAACTCTATCTCTCCACGAGATTTGAGTTCAATGTTGGTGAGACCAATGTTTTATAGACACCCTCATCATTGTCTCTCTCATAACATACCCCACCCAAGTTCTTAGGGTGTGTTCCACTAGGACTATTCTTATGTTGGATTCCCAGTCCTCAAAGAATATCATTCCTCTATGACTACTCTTTTTTCCACTGGAAAAATCGTAATCTTTCATTATGATTGAAAAATTACATGTTGTAGATGCCTTTCGGCATATGTTGTAAACAGATTTTTAGAAATGGTGCTAAAAAAAGATGCAAAAAGATCCTTCATCACCATGCAGGGTGTACAGATTTCAAGAAATAAACATGTAAAGCAAAAAATTTAATGTATAGATGGGGAAAAGTTTGACTTTTCACCCTTTTCTCTTCTCAACTTTTCTCCAACCCCCCTGTGACTCTATTGGAGTTATAAGTGCTAGTTTTGTTTCAACCACAGGTTGTGGATTGTCTTTATCAGAGTCTGATGTGTCTGATATGTGTTGACGTTTATTTATGCCCCCATAGTATTTGATAAACTTGCTAGTGTTGTGTCTATATGTACCTATGGATTTGTGTCTTCTACTGTTGGTTAGTTGTTCATCTGATTGGTCTGGTTGGGGTTTGCAAAATCCATCTCTTCTTCCTCCTCGTCATTTGAAGGAGGTGGAGGAAATTGCCACCCCTTGACTTGTTTTTCTACTTTCTTCTTTCTGCAATTGTCTTTTTTTACAGTTGGACACGAGCTTTGAAGGTGTCCTGTTTGTCGGCATATTCGGCATCTGAAAGTAGTATTTTCATAGTCTAGAACCTGTGTCCAGCTCCTCTGTTTATGCTTCAGCTGAATTTGGTCTGGCAAGCCTTTCCTGAGGTCTACTTCGACACATATTCGTGCAAAAGTGTATATTATTTCCTCCACTTGCTGGGTGTCCATTTTGATATAGTGCCCAATATTATTTCCAATTCCAGCTAGTACTTGATGATTCCAGAAATGTATTGGGAGATTGTGTAGCCGCACCCAAACTGGCATCTTGGAGACGACCATTGTGTTTGCATCAAAATCTGGAAACCATGGTGTGATGAAGAGTCCTGTGGATCCCCAGAACCAAGGTCCTTCCTGTATTACTATGTCTCTATCTATTGCTGATAGAAATTTCACTATGAAAAAACCTTTGGAACAGAGATGTATTTCGGATTACGTAGTCTAGTTCGCAAAGATCCAATGGAATAGATCAACCAGTTTGGGCCAAAAGCAGTTGAATCTGCATAATATTGCTTGTCTTTCATATATAGTGCAATGCTCATCTATTTTTGGTGTATCGATGTTGTATTCTGGGTATGATTCAGCTGTTCCACAATGTATGGCTTGGTAGCCATATCTAATTGTTTTGGTGCTACTCCTTTTGTGTTTTTCCCCTGTAGAATGTTTTTGAAGGAAATGTTACCTGGTTTTTTCCCAATTGAACCGGTACCACTTCCCTCAGCGTTGTAAGGATTCCTGCTATTGACGGGTGTGCCCCCTCTTATTCTCAGATTGAGAATGATTGTTGACCAGGGTGTAATTTGGTATTCCTATAGGTATTTTGTGTCTTGTAGCACTCTGCCCCCATGTATCAGATTTTGTGACCTGATGGGGAATCCCAGCTGTTGCATTATAATTTCCTGCATTTTCTTAACAATATTTGTCTCTTTTACCCACATTAGTTTCGATTTTCCTTCTGGAATTTTTACAAATATTTGGAAACCTCTTACCGAGGATCCATATCTTGTATTCAGCAGATCTAACCCTGAAATTCTACTCCGCGGATTTTGCTCTTCTCTAAGAAGTGGATGGACTTTTAGATCTGACCGGGAATGAGGTCGATCTACAGTACGAGGGACTGGATCAAAGAGCCCAAGGATGGATCTGTTCATAGTACCCCAGATCAAGGAAAATGTCACCCAAGTTGGACTCAGTGATGGTCGCTCGAACTGAGAGAAATCAAGATCTACATCATAATACAGATCCGAGGTTCAATGTGCAATAAGGTTAAGTTTATGCACCCTTACCTCTGGATTATGGTCACTGTGAGCTTCTTGTCCTTGGATTTGAGCCAGCATGAAACTGTATGCTTTTGAAGATGCCAATACAAAGAGATCCAGGCGTGTTTCCTTGAATTCGTCAACGTTGCAACCCCAGGGAGCTGAATCTGTCAGATTTGCGGCAGATTGGGCGAGGAATGTGATCTGAAGAGTGGCATCAGTTCTCCTGTATGCACCCAAATCTCGATCCGCTGCGCCATGTTCCATATCTATAATAGATATCTTATTTTCTAGAAGAGGGTACCAAATCCCCCATCACAGATAACCTTCTTTTCCGATTCGATTGTTCTGCAGCCTCTGCACAATGACCTTTAACCTGTCAGCTCCAGTGGAGAAAGGGCAACCTGTGGTAGCAGCAGCCATTTTCTGTAAACCCTCACTCTGGCGTCCTTCACATCTCAGAAAACTCAGTCTCTCTATCCTTGTGAATTCCTCTACGACTACTCTTATATTGTATGCCCTAACTCATTCTCAAAGATCATCAGATGCCTTATTTTTACCCAATCCTCCATTACGTCTACCCAAGTGAAGACAAGAATGATGTGTTTATCTATCCCTCTTAATTAGGGAGGAAATAATTAATCATATAAAGGAATGCACTCATTCCTAAGGAAGGAATGTACATAAGCTCCCTCTTAATTTAGGAATTTTGTTTACAAGTTTCTTCCAAATAAGAAACTTGTTTCCAAGTCCCCTCTTAATTAGGTACTTGTAGCAGCTCCTTAAGTGGAGATGATGGGACAACCAGCTGCTTGAAAAACTCTTCCTCACAATGTCATGAACTTCTTTTCATTATTCGGGGGCCATTCATGTTTTCGATTTCTTCATAGGGCATTGACCATCATTCACTTTCATCCATGAATCATCCATGTCCTCATCGAAAAGTGATCCTTCATTTCATATTTGGCCTTCCTTCATTCCATGATGCTTTCTTCATGCGATGTTTCCTTAAGGATCTTTCATCCTACTAGATTTTCATGGTGGTGGAAGACATCCATAGACATTGCCTCGGCAGCCCTGCATAAACCCATCCATATATTTGTTCAAAAAATAAAGGAATGAACATTAAAATCAATGTTACCTTTGTGATGGTATTTCATTATGACATCTTCTATTTTGCATTAGCATCTTGAATACATATCGACACATCTCCAAAAGATATATTTTCAAGGGTCTCTTTATTTTTCAGACTCCATCAGAGTCTTCATATCTTCCATGAAGATATCCTAGTCAAATCCTCCTGGTCTTTTGGATGTTGATTTCCTTTACCATGGATTCCTATTCCATGATATCTTCCTTTCTTTCTTCACACATTTCATTCCTAGGAATTCCCAGTCGGAATACCTAAATTATAGTCAACCACTTCATATTATATAAGAGGACATATTATGTTGATTTTAGTGAATATGTGACCCATGCATTTCTACATTACTTTCAAAGGAGGAGATCCTTCCTTTGATTATGCTCTCAATATAGAGCATTGATCCATGTTACCTACAACCATATGACATGACTCTTCAATACAAACTGTAAGCATACATATCTCATTTTCATTTGGGTAATCCATACTTCCTGTAGCAGCTTCCTTGATTGAAAGAGCTTCAACCCCTTGACATCATTATCCTTTGATATCATCATACCATCATCCCATGAATTCCACATGTTTGGAATTATTGATGAAACACTTTATGCCCCTCATGATCGGTGAACCTTTCAATGAATATTCCATCAGAGAATATTGAGGATCTAAAGTATCCCTATCATCAGATGTTTCCTTTTGAAAATTGTATGATGAAACTTGTACTATATGACCTTGCCACTTATGTTTTCAATGAGCTTCCTAAGATCTACATCCTTGACTTCCATATATTCTAACCATCTGTTGAACAAGGTAAATCCCCTCTGCGGACAGAGGCGATCCCACTAGCCCAAAATGGGTATAGCAACAATCAATCAATGCTACTCTGCAAGTTCCTAATTGCAATTACAAAGTGGGTAATGGACACCTACTTGGATTCCAACGCTATTTTTTTGATGAAGAGATGCTGCTCTCACTCCTTCGCTCTGGTCGGTCACGATCCTCCACTATCCTTGCGGATGGACACCTGCACATGCAAAGAGAGAACAAACACAAGCGTGAAATCTAGTAAAAGCAACTATACATCAGTCAGAAAGGATGTAATTCACATTAACCATCATAAGACAAATGAGAATGGAACCATAACAGTAGTCATCTATCTTTTATTAATCAATAATAGGCAGAGAAAGATACAACCAAGGTTCTGACGTTGAACCTATTCTCTGGCTGGGCGAGCAGCTATGTATGCCTTGTAATAGACCTTCTCTCTCTCAGGATTCCGGCAGCATAACCTCCCTATGCTTCAAGAATCTTACTATCACTCCAAACAAGCATAATCACAACTAGCATTACTCCAGAACTCCCGAACTCCCGAACTCCTTGTCTAATGCATGAGGACAGACTTTTATAAATGGAGAAGGGAGGAAGATTCAATGCACCAGGATGCCCATTGTGGATCGACATTATCTCCGAAAAGCTACTGAGGATAGATGTCAAGGATAGATGATGACTCTCGACCTCTATCAGATAGATTTTTTCCCTCAAAAGACTTCATGATCTGAAAGGAAAAAACATATGGGTGCGCGTTTGCCAAAAATCATTACCAAACTTAGTTGGCGCGAGTGTTGTTCTAGGACAGAGCGCCAATGGGCGCGCCCCCTTTTGAGGATCTCAGTGATTGGCGCGGACAAGACACTGTGTACCTGCGCCAATGGAAAAAGGGCACTTTTCAGGGATAATTTGCAGAAGGTGTCTTAAGGGAACATGAAGTACATACTCAGGGGAACATAATGCAAGTGTTTTTAGGCTATGTCACTACTCACAGGTCCCGGAATGTATCCTCCAATGTACGAAAACAGGGGTAACAGGGACGGTGACCAATGGTGACAAATTACTGTGTAACAGTTAGATTAAATAGAGAGCCCGAAAGAAAATTTCATGTCGAGGATCCTAAAAAGCCTCACAACGAGATAATCGAGGAACAATCTGACATCGGGAACTATGCCATCATGTCTAATTTCATAATTCCTCCCGATGATAAGATTAAGGATCTCAAGGATGAAGTTTGGTATATGTACTTAGATGGTGCAGCATCGAGGCATGGCAAAGGTGCTGGTATAGTGCTTAAATCTCCCTTTGATCACATTTTCAAGTTTGCCTATCAATTAGAATTTGAAGCAATCAACAATGTTGCTGAATATGAGGCTATATTGTTGGGCCTTGAACTGGAAAAACCTTTGAAGATTAAAATGCTTAGCATTAAGGGGGATTCTGATTTAGTTATCATGCAACTTAAAAACAAATTTACATGCAAAAATCAAAGACTAAAGAGTTATCGAAATGCTGTGTGGGATACTATGGAGCACTTTGATGCCCTTGACCTCGAGGCAATTCCGAGAGAAGAAAATAGTTTGGCAGATGAACTTGTTGTAGCTGCTACTAC
>APFE030348165.1:0-24555 GCA_000404065.3 Pinus taeda
ACAATCCACGGCGTGCGAAGAATGAGCGGTGTCGAACACCCGTAGAGTCATCCGATCGGAGGCCAATAATGAAAACCTCGCGTCGAACACGAAGAACTTGCCATTGAGGCATGCAGGCTCCAAGGTACCTGAAGGGAGTCTCTAGGTCACTCCTGGATAATGAGCTGAAGTCGACAGGAAGTGATCCTTATCGAAGGTGGGCCATCGACATGAGACAGGAAGAGACAATATGCTTTGTGTGAAATATCAGAGGGAGGTTATACTTGCAGAGGCCAACTTCTCTTGAATATATCGGCGGCACAATGACAGATTTGGCAGTATTTGGGGATCAAATGATCAAAGGTCGCGATGAAAGGACAATGAGCAGATGAATGGCCAAATAGGATAACCCAAACCCATGGAGGAAAAAGTGAAGCAAGATGAGATGTCCCCACCCAGACATGGATGCAAACAGTGCCATGTTCAAGAGCGACATACTGCCGATGACGACGATTACGGTTCCTTTATTTCCCCCACCATTTCTGGCGAGTACCCGGGTTATTTTTGGATGACAAGCTTGACGGGGATAGCATATGCTTGGAGAGCGTCATTTCGACGGAGCCCAATGTCATTGAGTTTTAACGAGTCTGACAAGGGAAGAACTTGGCAACTTTTCATGTTTAGAGAGTTTGAAAAGACAGATGAAAAGGAAACTCCAAGGGGGTGCTTTTTCGTAAAGTTGTGTCTCTCAAGCCCGAAAAAGTATAAAACGATGCCCGAGAGAACCGCCCGATCATTACGACCGAGGATTACTTTCATAAGTAGTGACTCTCACCCGAAAAGTAAAAAAGCGTCAGAAGCACGTCGTTTTGGAACCAATAATGAGTGCGAAACGACAAACACCCGGAAATCTTTGTTGGTTTAAACGGTCGAAAAAGAGCTTTAAAAGCGACCGCCTCTCGTTTCTTTTGACGAGCTGAGAGGAGGCTCGGCCATATTTTCTTGTTTTATGTCAGAAAAGAGCTTAACGATGACATTTTTTGGGACCAAGTGCATATTAATCCACCTTGACTTCGCCGGTTCCAAGGACCTGCACAAGGGAAACATCTGCGTAAACCCGTTCGATATGTCGATAAACATAGTAAAACATGCATTATGGCATAATAAATGACATCAGGAGTGGCTTCATGGCAAAAACTATGGAAAAAACCCATATTCATAAGAATTATAGTCAAATTAGGAATTTTTTACTATAAATAGGGATTTGTAAAAATCATTTTTACCATTTTACCATTTGAGCTTTGGAGAACGTTGAAGAACTACAAAGTTGACGGAGGGAATTTTTCATCATCCGGACGCCGATTTTCCGACCGTCGATTTCAGGTAGGTCCCTCTTGCTCTGCGCTCCATTTTGATTCCATTTTCATGCAATTTCACCATGGGATTTGGCTATTTGGCCAAATTTTTTGAGCGTTGGTGCGCTCTCGGTCAGCACGGATTCGCCCATCGGGTCCGCGCTGACCGATTTTCCCAACACACACCACTTTCTGGGTCAGCGTGGAAAACCCGTGTCCTTCCGCGCTGACCTAGAGAAAAATACACAGGCCGCCATTTCCAGCGCGGCTGTTTTAGAAACAGTCGCGCTGGCGCCGTGAAATTTCATTTTTTAAAATTTAATGGACAATTTCCAAATGCAGGCAACCTAATGACTTTTGGGTGATCTTGCAGGACATAATGGCCTTTACATGGCAAGAGAGAGACCATGATAACGCTGATATAGCTGCTTTTGCCGATGTCAGATGCCGTAATGCAATGCGGGCATGCGGATTACTCAAATTCTTCCTTACTCCGCGTTTGAGGGCTCAACCGGATCTGCTAGAGCTCCTGATCAGAGCATGGAACCCAGTGGATGGGAAATTCACCATCCGAGGTCAAGACATCGAGTTCGACTCATTAGATAATTACTTCTTGACTGGATTATCTCACCGAGGCACGATGCCCATCCTGGAGGGGCATCGGCCTAGCGGCGAGACGCTTGATCAGTTGATGGCCTGTGTATGCCCACAGGCGGTCAAAACACGGAGCGGGAAGTGCAGCATCCCGTCAGTGGGTGTCGGTCCACATGCCGACATAGTGCTCTGCACTATACTCTTCTTAGTGACGCGGGCAGCAAGCAGCCTGGTGAACCACGAGGCCTCAAAGGCCAACCTTTTGCTAGCTCTGGATTGTTTACAGCCCACAATTTTCAATTGGGCGGCAGCTGTGACCAACAGCATGAAGAGGCAGCTGAACAACTGTCGACGTGGAGAGTCGAAACAGTTTGGTTATGGATTGCTTCTTCCTCCACTCATGTTTGAGCGGGTGCCGGCCCTCCAGCTGCAGACTATGGTAGTGGACCCGTCGAACAACGCACGAGAGACGAGGGCCACCAAGTGGTCCCGGGTCATGCCACGTGGAGGTGGCGGGCGCTCAGTGTCGTGGGGTATCTGTTGCCGAGAGTGGCTAGAGTGCCAGGTTATCTTCGTCGAGGACTGGCCGTATGCCGGTATCGACTTCCGTGGTGATCCTGACATGCCGCTGCCTGCGGTAGAGCAGTGGGATGATGGAGGTAAAACACTTGATCTTTTTGATTTTCATTTTGTGATGTTTACGTATTTTTTTTATGTGCATGTCCTAATAAATGCTTATGCTGCATAGATGTGGGACCCGTGAGACTCCTTGGCCTGGCTCCAGAGGCACGGCGGGAGGATCAAGGCACTGGCGTCTTGGCCTTGGCTCCTACAGGGGGCGACCAGTCAGAGACCGTGATCCAGAATCTGGAGGGATTACTGGCAGGAGTCCCAGATTACCAAGGGATCGAGGAGGTCCCCCTAGCTGCTCAGATCGATAGAGTGGGTGTAGAACCCAGGATGCACCGCCTTTTGAGGTGGGTGGCATGAGCGGTGGCATGCTATAGAGAGCATAACCCACCACAGTAGACACCTAGGCTTTATTTCCCATTGCTGTTTTTGAGAGACATACGTCTCAGATGTACTGAGGACGTCGGATTTATGAGACATGTACACTTATTTTTTGAGCGCCTTAGTGCGCCACATGATATATATATATATATATACATGGTGTTTTTATTGTACCTTATGCTTCTTATGCTTGTTGATTTACATATTTCGCAAATGTTTGTCTAATACATAGCTAGCCAATGCATCAGTTACAACATTAAATCTTCTTGGAATGTGATGATAAGTAATATAATCAAAATCTCTTTCCAATAACTTAACACGTAAATACAACCTTAATATGCGATGATCTCTGACGGAATATTTTCCATTGAGTTGGTGGACTACAAGTTGTGAATCTAAATTTACAACCAACGAGCAGATTCTGAGGTTAATCGCCTCGGCTAATAATTCAATTACAGCACTATACTCTGCTACATTGTTTGTTGTGCAACCTAGACACACACCTTGAATATCTACTAACTCACCATGAGGATCGTAGATCACCCATGCTGCAGACGACAGATTGCGAGTGCTGCGGGAAGCACCATCAGCGAAACCAACGTAAGGTGATCGAGACATATGTTCAGAAGCAAAAGACACAATAAGCAGCAATCCCGCCGACACACTAAGACAAGAATCAAAATAAACACGCACACACACTAAACACACTGTAAAAAGCATATGCATGTAAAAAATAAATGAGAGAGTGCCTGGACTCAGGCGTAATATTTCTTAAGATATAACCCATTACGGGGCCTGTCCAGGTGATTGCCTTCATAATCGATCAGCTCATAGGCACCTTTTTGTAGAACTTTTTTTACAATGTAGGGCCCATGCCACATTGGCTCAAGTTTTCCTGCTCCTAGCTTATCACTAGCCTGATCGTAGAGCAGCACCAAGTCACCTTCGACGAAAGAGCGAGGATTAACCGAGTTATCGAAGTGAGTTTTCACTCGCTTCTTTTGAGCTTCAATAGCGAGGGAGGCTAGACGACGTGTCTCATCTACTCGTTCCAGGTAAAGAAGCCGCTCTTCTGCAGGAGTAGTCTCGGGAAGTAACTCGACGGCTAATTTGAGTGAAGGAATCTCACACTCAATGGGAAGGGTTGCCTCTAGCCCATACACTAGCTGAAAAGGGGTGAAGCCGGTGGCATCCTTCACGGAGGTACGGTAGGCCCACAATGCGGAAAACAACATCAAATGCCAATTAGACTTGTGCATGCCAACAGTTCTCTGAAGCATTGTGACCAAGACTTTATTCACAGCTTCAACCTGACCGTTCGCTTGGGGATAGTATGGAGAGGAACTATCATGCCTAAGTCCAAGTTGGGTTGTCAACTCGACCATCATATGATTACGGAAATGTTTTCCGTGATCAGTGACAATGGCTTGTGGAACTCCAAACTGAGAGATAACATGGTTGAAAAGAAACTGCGCCGTCGTATGACCATCTTCGGACAATGTGGGCATCGCCTCGGCCCATTTCGTAAAGTAATCGACAACAACGATGATGTAACCATGCCCCCCGGCCGAGCAAGGGTTACATGTCACATAATCGATGCCCCACTTAGCAAAGGGGCCAACGGTCACTACGGGGTGGAGAGGGGCAGCAGGAGAACGCATCTTCTGCTGGTATATCTGACATTCGTGACATGAACAGACGGCAAGAATGCAGTCCTTGAAGATGGAAGGCCAGAAGTAGCCAGCGTGAAGGATCTTTTGTGCGGTAGCGTATCCAGACATGTGACCGCCACAAGCACCAGAGTGGCAGTCATTTAGAACTCTTTCAGCTTCTTCGAAGGTGAGACACCGACGAAGAACCGAATCAACCCCAAGGTGGTATAGGGTGTCCCCAACTATGCGATATGGCTGAGCTTAGTGACGAATCCGCCGACGAGCATCTTTCGAAGTCTCAGGGCGGAAGGAGGACGTCTCCAAATAGACAATTATGTCCCCATACCATGGATCGAGGGTGCCGATCAGGAAAAGAGTTTCATCTGGAATCGATTCCTCTATCTGCGAGGAAGTAGCGGCGTATGGCAAGGAGCATAGCAATTCAGCAAAAACAAGTGATTTCTTGGACTTGGCTGCAGTAAATTCCAAGTCGAACTCTTGGAGGATCACGATCCACTTTGAGTACTTCCTGCCCAACAATTGTCGTGAAAGAATATAGGTCATGGGGTTACAATCTGAAATCACTGTAGTAGTACGCAACAAAATGTAGTGGCAGAATCATTGGATGGCGCAAACCGCGGCGAGAGCCAACTTCTCGACATATGCGTATCAAGTTTCCGTGTCTAATAAGTTGCGACTAAGATAATAAATGACATGCTCGATGCCATGATCGTCGTCCTGAACCAAAACCATGCCGATAGTGCTATCGGTAGCAGCCAAATAGAGTGTATAGTCTCGATGATAATTCGGAGGCCGCAACAAAGGGGCGGAAACCAGGAGAGTTTTGAGATGAGCAAACGACTCCTCGGCTATGGCATCCCATCGGAATGGGGTGTCACGCTTCAGTAACTGGGTAAAACCCTTTGCCACTTCGGCATAGTTTGGTATAAACCATCTTAAAAAATTAGCTTTTCCCTGCAAACTCTGTAATTTCCGCAAAGTTGCAGGGGGAGGAAGATTCACGATTGCCTCGACTTTAAGGGGATCCAAACGGATGCCCTCTCGGGAGACGATAAACCCGAGTAGTTGACCTGATTCCATGTAGAAGACACATTTGTGTGGATTTAGGCGAATATCATAGTGTCTGCAACGAAGGAAGATTTCACGAAGGTGCGATGGATGGTCTGCGCGTTTAGCTGAATGAGCGGGGAGATCATCCAGATACGGCTCTACGATGTGTCTAATATCGTGGAAAGAATACGACATCGCACGCTGAAAAGTAGCGCCAGCATTTTTGAGGCCGAAGGGGAGCTTTTTATAAGCAAAGGTGCCCCAGGGACAGATGAAGGCCGTCTTATGTTGATCTGCCGGAGCATTGTTGATCTGGTTATAACCAGAAAAGCCGTCCATGAAAGAATATATCTCACTACTCGCACACTCGTCAATGAGTTGATCAATAAATGGAGTGGGGTAGTTTTCCTTTGGGCAAGCTCTGTTGATGTCACGGTAGTCAACGCAGACACGAATGGTACCCTGTTTTTTGTCGACAGGGACGATATTTTAGACCCAGAATAAAAGCGTTGCATGAAGAAAGGCAGGCTTTTTCTTTTATGAAAAAGAGTGAAAAAGCTTAGGCTAAGGGGAAACAAAGCCCTTGAAGGCAGGACGTTGCCAATGAAAAATATGTGAACATGATAATGTTAAATAAACATTATCAAAGCTTAGTAGTGGTTACTGAGGCTTCACAAGTTATTATAGCTCAGGGGGAATTAGATGTGATTCAAGGTTAGGAGGTCTAGTGCAATCAACCATTGTTTTCCCGGTTTAAGAGTACTGGTCAAAAATTTTGAACTCTATTAGGAAATTCGATGGTTTTATATTAATGATGTATAATGGAATTATGTTATAGATTAAAATAATGTGTAAATTCAGTTTTGTTCTCATATTTAACTATGTAGCTGGTATTTACCACTGTGATAAGAAATAACACTGAAGTCTCAGTAAAGTATATATGATGCTTCTACTAGATCATTGTTATTCATAAATTAAGAATATGTGATGTATATCACTGAGTTCTAAATTCTTTACAATATTATATAGTATAGGTAGCAGTTCTAGCATATTGTTGCAGGATGGAAATCATTCAAAAGAATTAAACATGAAATTGATGCATGTGAGATTTAAGTAATTGTTGCAAGCATGTAGACGATGGTTATCTCATATTTTATGTTTCTTTTAAGCAAAAAGAAAACATTGTTACCATGCAACATAGTGAGTGTGTTTTCTTTTAAACAAAAAGAAAACTTTGTTACCATGCAACAGAGTGAACGTGCATAGTAGTACTTATAAATCACCAAATACAACCCTGCTAAGCAATGGAGTTAAAGTACATGTATGGCAGTAAATAAATTATATGCATAGTAGCATGGATGGATTAAACAATTAGAACCCCTGTCGAATAAGCACAAGTAGGACACATGCATAGATGTAAGGATCTGTGGAATGAAATGAAAATCAATGGTCACAATGGCAAGTTGAATATATAGATATATACAAGAACCTGTTGATAAATATATGAGTAACATTGTGTTGAATCAAAGGAAAGAGAATGTGAAATAATTCATTTCTACATGAGACAGAACATACATGAACAATACAAACAAATGAGGTAGCAAGATTATTATTCTAACAATACTATGGAGTGGTAGTATCGATTTCATGAAAGTAGCAACAGTTCTAAGCATGTGCCATGTTTTAGCCAAGAACATGTTAATTATTTTGGATGCATGTATCTATATCAATTATGACGAGATTCTATATTGAATATGATATATAATTACTCGAAACCATAGTAATCCAACACAGTGGATAAGAATAGTCAGTTTATAGGAAGCCCCATCAAAGATTAAGGACATGTGCTTATGGAAAAGAAGAAATAAGTAGGGTGATACATGTCAATAACCAAAACTTGGCACACCAAGAAGCAATGGCCTTGAGGAAGTATTTCCAAATCAAGACGAAAGAGTGGGACGGCCTAATGCACCTAGTGTGCATAAGGGGTAAATTAGTAGCATAGAGAAATACAGACATGAGATGCAAAGTGAAAAAGAAAAGCATAAGTTGTTGGACACAGATTGTCATTGATATCAATAGGGCAATATTCAAGGAGCCAAGAGGAGCCAAGAGGAGCAATATATATAGAGCCATTGGTATATGCCAAAGAAGAGGAGCAAATGGAGCAATGTACACATAGAGCAAACAGAGGAGCAAACAGAGCCATGGGATACAACAAACACAATTGTCGAAGCCACAGAGGAAGAAGACAAAACTATCGAGAGCAATGTATGCCACAATAGGGTTATATGCATGCAAACAATCCTGAGGAGCCATATTGGAGGAGCCACATAGAACCGATAGAAAGGAAACAACAGAGCAATATATAAACAGAGTTACAGGGGTGGAGCAATATAAACCATCAGAGGTGCAAACCTATATATATACATATATATATAATATATATATATATATATATATATATCTATCTATATATCTATATATATATACACACACACACTATCGGGCTCGAAAAACCCACGTATGCATGTTTTAATATTATCGGTGGTTAAAAACCCATATATGCGTTTAATACATTATCAAAAAGAAATCATATAGATATGCATGAATTTAAACACTATCGGGATTCCATAATAGCTATCGGAGGTGGAAGACTTAGATACATATGCTTTAACGCTATCGGCGGATTTGAAACATTATACACGGAAGTGTTGAAGTTGTATCGAGTCGGGTGATACATTATCGCATCGGGACTTCAGGAGGGAAGTCATACAGTGTTAAGAATGACCCCTTTGCGATCGCTGATAGTGATACATATATATGCGGACCCGACAGGTATATTAACCTCTGTCTATTGTTATATCGTGTCTGCAATAATCATGATGTATAAAGGGTTGTCAACGCCAAACTCCCGATTGCAATAATGCTGCGGACCCGACGAGCATATTTACCATGGTTCAATGTATTATCGCATCTACCCATCGCCTGTCCGACTAGAAATGCCGATTGCGATTAGACACGGACCCGAAGGGGTTATCAACTGTTGTTTAATACAAATCGCATCTGATCCATCGGAGAGGAACACACATATATATATATATATATATATATATTAAAAAGGGACATTGCAAACTACCGATAGCAATAGCGATATCACATCGGGACTGTGGAAAGCGTCGATAGTTGGAAGCCCGCATTGCCGACCACCGATACCATGAGTGGATCATGACCGTCTAATCGGTTAGATCCTGATATGTGTATATAACCCCATATATGCATTAAAAGGCATAGAAGACATTGTTTTCAATAGTAATGAAAGTTTTGGGTCTTGAAAGGGATTAAGGAGCCGATTTGCCAGTTTAAAAGGGTTTTCGGTCACGATATTTAAGAGAGGTGATTGTGGGTCAATGATCCCTTATGGGCCTTATTTAAATCCATTGCTGTCGCCCCTTAGTCTTTTGACTGTTTTGCTCATATTTTCCTAGGTAACTGTGTTTTTGCTTGCGGGGTGGTTTTTAAGCCGAAAGGCTTACGGTGGCTGTTTTCGATGAATTAGAAGGCTGAGTGTCAGTTACATGGAGTGGGAAGCTGAAGTGTCAAGCGAGCATAGAAGATCAAGTGAGTCAGAGGAAACGACAACGACTGAGGAGGAAGCCAAAGAGCCAGCATGTAAGAGGAAACGAATTGACAGAGGCACGAGAATGCATAAAACAACAAAAACAGAGGACTGTGGGATTGTTGTTGTTGTGAAGAACCAGAGTGAGAGGCTGCAAAAGCAACAGAGGCTATAGAGGTAGCAGAGGTAAGAGAGTAGAAGTGAGAAGGATTGGAATCCTTGGGGCCGGTGCCTCAAAAGTAAGAACGATTGAAGTCCTTGGGAGTTGGTGCTCCTAAGTCCAAGATTCGTGTCTTGGCAGAACATAGTTGGTGCTCTGGAGGTTGGAGCCTCACTAAAGTCCAAGTTGGAGCTTGGTAACTATTCACAATCAGATATAGACTTATATTGTATTTATTTCATTGCACTGTCTTGAGTTTTAATAAAAGCAGTAATTCCAGCTGTTGATTTCTGTGTTCTGCGTATATGTATATATATATATATATGATTTTGTCAATCATTAGAACAATTAAAAAATAAATAATAAGAAATACTGATTCAGCCCCCCTCTCAGTATTTCCAACAGTTGGTATCAGAGCAGGCTTTTTCACACTAGCCTAACAGCTTGGAGAAGGATTTGCAGCCATGATGAGAAATCACAAAGCATCAGGAAGACCTCCTTTGTTCGATGGCACTAACTTTGGTTTTTGGAAGAAAAGAATGACCTACTACTTCTGGCATTTTGTTCAAAATGAATACAAAACTACTTCCACTCTTCCAACAGACCAAGACGAGAGGAAAGCCTACATCGCAAATGCAAAGGCAATGAACTCCATCACTAGTGGAATCACTGATTCTAAGTTTACAAAAATCATGCACTGTACGTCTACCAAAGAAATGTGGGAGAAGCTAGTTAGCTTGTACGATGGAGACTCAAAAGTAAAAAAGGCAAAGCTTCAAACTCATAGAAGACAATTTGAAATTTTGAGGATGGAAGATGAAGAAGATATTACAGCATACCTCCTCCGAGTAGCTGAAGTGGTAAACTCCCTGAAAGGATTGGATGAAAAAGTTGAAGAAAGTACCATTGTTCAAAAGGTATTAAGATCTCTTCCAGACAGATTTGACTCCAAAATAAGCGCTATAGAAGAAGCAAAGGATCTAGATACCCTCAAAATGGATGAACTCCATGGAATTCTCACTGCCTATGAAATGAGAAAAGGTGGCCCAAGCTCCAAAGATGCAGCATTCAAGGCCTCAAAGTCAAAGAAGGGGAAAGAAAGGAATGATTGTAGTTATGAGTCAGATGTGTAATCTGAATTGGCTCAATTTGTACGAAAGTACTAGTGGAAATGCATTGTTCCTAGGAGACTGTTTGGTATCCTGGCTCAGCAAAAAATAGTCATCCATATCATTATCCATAGCCGAAGTCGAGTATATTTCTATAGCAGACTGTTGTACTCAGATACTATGGATGAAGGAAGCTCTAAAAGATCTCAACATATGTATAGATCAACCAATTACCATTTATTGTGACAACACAAGTGTTATCAGTCTCAGCAAAAATCCAGTGATGCACTCGAGAACCAAACACATACCAATCAAGTATCATTTTCTCCGTGAGCAAGTAGCTAAACAAAACATTGTCTTGGAATATATTAGTACTAAGGATCAGATAGTTGATATTTTCACAAAACCTCTTCCTCGAGAAGCATTCGAACATCTGCATCAAAATATGGGGGTTATTTCTTTATCATCACACAAGTTCATTCATAAAGATGTAGCAGGACAGGGGGAGCAGGTTGACAGGGGGAGCCCGTATGCATTCCTTTTCCATTGATGTCAAAGAGGGAGAGAGCAAAAGAATATTTCCATCAATAAAAAAGGGGGAGATTGTCGGACAAAGATTGTCATTGATGTCAATAGGGCAATATTCGAGGAGCCAAGAGGAGCCAAGAGGAGAAATATACACATAGAGCAAACTGAGGAGAAAACAGAGCCATGGGACACATAAAACACAGATGTCGAAGCCACAGACGAAGTAGACAAAGCTATCGAGAGCAATGTATGCCGCAATAGGGTTATATGCATGTAAACAAGCCTGAGGAGCCCATATTGGAGGAGCCACATAGAACCGATATAAAGGAAACAACGGAGAAATATATAAACAGAGTTACAACGGTGGAGCAATATAAACCATCAGGGGTGCCGACTTATATATATATATATAAATATATATATATATATATATATATATAGACACACACACACACACACACACACATTTATACTATCGGGCCCGAAAAACCCATGTATGCACGTTTTAATATTATCGGCGGTTAAAAACCCATATATGTGTTTAATACATTATTGGAAAGAAATCATATAGATATGCATGTATTTAAACATTATCGGGAGTCCATAACAACTATCGGAGGCGGAAGACTTAGATACATATGATTTAACACTATCGGCGGATTTGAAACCTTATACATGGAAGTGTTGAAGTTGTATCAGATCAGGCGATACATTATCACATCGGGACTTCAAGAGGGAAGTCATACAGTGTTAAGAACGACCCCTTTGTGATCGTCGATAGTGATACAAATATATGCGGACCCAACAGGTATATTAACCTCTGTTTATTGCTATATCGCGTCCGCAGTAATCGCGATGTATAAAGGGTTGTCAACCCCAAACTCCTGACTACGATAAGGCTGCGGACTTGATGGGTATATTTACCATGGTTCAATGTATTATCACATCTGCCCATCACCTGTCCGACTAGAAGCATCGATTGCGATTACACACAGACCCGAAGGGGTTATCAACTGTTGTTTAATACAAATCGCATCCGCTCCATCGGAGAGGAGCACATATATCTATATCTATATCTATATATATATATATATATATATATTGAAAAGGGATATTGCAAATTGCCGATAGTGATAGCAATATCACATTGGGACTGTGGAAAGCACTGATAGTTGGAAGCCCACATTGCCGACTGCCGATACCACGAGTGGATCATGACCGTCCGATCGGTTAGATCCTAATCTGCGTATATAAACCCATATATGCATTAAAAGGCATAAAAAATGTTGTTTTTAATAGTAATGAAAGTTTTGGGTCCCGAAAGGGATTAAAGAGCTGATTTTCCAGTTTAAAAGAGTTTTCAGTCCCGATATTTAAGAGAGGTGATTGTGGGTCAAAGATCCCTTGTGGACCTCATTTAAATCCATTGGTGCCACCCCTTAGTCTTTTGACTATTTTACTCATATTTTCTTGTGTAACTATGTTTCTGCTTGCGGGGTGGATTTTAAGCCGAAAGGCTTACGATGGCTGTTTCCGATGAATTAGAAGGCTGAGCATCAGTTACATGGAGTGGGAAGATGAAGTGTCAAGCGAGCATAGAAGATCAAGCGAGTCAGAGGAAACGACAGTGATTGAGGGGGAAGCCAAAGAGCCAGCATGTAAGAGGAAAAAAATTGACAGAGGCACGGGAAGGCATAAAACAACAAAAACAAAGGACTATGGGACTATTGTTGTTGTGAAGAACCAGAGTGAGAGGCTGAAAAAGTAGTGGAGGCTGTAGAGGCAGTAAAGGCCGGAGAGTAGAAGTGAGAAGGATTGGAATCATTGGGACCGGTGCCTCAAAAGTGAGAAGGATTGAAGTCCTTGGGAGTTGGTGCTCCTAAGTCCAAGAATGGTGTCTTGGCAGAATAGAGTTGGTGCTCTGGAGGTTGGAGCCTCACTGAAGTCCAAGTTGGAGCTTGGCAACTATTCACAATCAGATATATACTTATATTGTATTTATTTCATTGCACTGTCGTGAATTTTACTAAAAGAAGTAATTCTAGCTGTTGATTTCTGTGTTCTGCGTAAACACACACACACACACACACACACACACACACACACACATATATATATGCATGCTTTTGGCAATCACTAGAACAATTAAAAAATAGATAATAAGAAATATTGATTCACCCCCCTCTTAGTATTTCCAACATAAGTGAGGTCTAAGCCGCAAACCACTGAAATGGAAAGAGGCAACTGTATCATGCAAAAGACTAATTGGAAAATCAAATAAAAAGGAAATCTGAGGTATGTAAAAACAGAAGTGAACACGAGGACGAAAATGTAAATCTTTTTTTTATTATTTCTCCATAACAGAGTACATATATAAAACTGAGGAAAACATGACAATATTAGAGAAAATAAGAAACCAAAAGACTACAATTAAACAGAAGGAAGATTCAAAAGATACATCCATAGTACATTAGTAGTTTCATTGTTCTGTTCTTGACAAACTTAAAACAAAGCATAGGAAATGGCCAACCCGGCCAAGGAAACCTTCGAATCAGCATACATATAATTAGAGTCGTTGATTAAAAAAAAATAGACTTAGATTTAAAACAATGAGCTATCTTAAGACTTAACACAAGAAAAACTAATGCAGTGAGATGGTTTTGCAAATATTTAACAACAGAGGTTTGTAGAAGCTAAAATGTCATGGGTTGTAGACCCAGAATGCACAAACAAGCTGAAAGTATATCCTAGCATTGCCGGGAATCCGAGACACATGATCATCCATACTCAACGAATTGAGAGTGAGTGGGGCAGAGATGTAAGTGGCAAACCCCAAGGAAAATAACGAGGGAGCCCAAGAAGCCACCAACCTGCAAAGAAGATGACAACAATAAATAGGGAACGTCTAGTTCCCCAAAAAGGTGTATCAAAACCCAGTCGTCTGGGAGCTTACTTGAGCCATCAGTGAACATAGCTATTCAATGAAGCAAAATGCATGAAACATGGTGAAACCATGAAGAAAGGAAAAGATAATTAAAGGTTTACCTGTTAAGCCATCAAAACACAAAGAAACACTCCATTCCTTCAAACAAGACCCATAACACGAGTTGGGAAATAGGTCAAGAAAACGAAAACCTAATTCGGTAGTTCTTTACCATGCATAGAATCAGGCAAAGAAAACCTACCTATGACTTAGGAAGCACTATTGGGTCGAGGAGAATGGAAGCCAGGAAACTTTAGAGTCTTCACTCCAAGAAAACCGCCCAGATTCATTATTGGCAAGCAAATATTATAGTCATCAAATAAAATCAAGGATAAAGGATTATCAAATGGAGGGGAGATAAGTACCAGAGTTCACAGGGAACTGGAGGAAAGCATAAAATTTTTGGAAAGGCAGACTCTAAGTGCAGAAACTAACTGCAACACTACCGTAGCTAGGATGTAACCATACACATTATGTTGTTCCACTCGCCACAAATATCAAATAGTATACACAACAGAGGAGGGAAATCAAAATGTGGTTAGGGTTAGGTTGGAGATTTCTGGACCATAGATCAACCAGCAAGGGATGTCCACCCTTAATCCCCTCTCAAAACTCCAACTCTCAAGACATGTACCCACAGAACAGATGCATGAATCCAGTTGTGGCGAATTAATATGGCTCACACCTATAGAAATGGAAGGTACCACCGGACTATCCAGGATGAAATTAGAAATGGTGGGAGGGTACAGCTATATCCTGAGAGAAATCAATAATCATGTTCCATGTGTAAAGTAAGGGCAAACAAATGGAAATGGTGAATCCAAAGGGTATGGGTTAGAACATAGCCGATGACTTTAACCATGCTGCCTATATTCACATATATATCTATATATATATATATAAATATATATATATATATATATATATATATATATATATATATATATATAATATATATATATATATATATATATATATATATATATATATATATATATATATATAATATATATATAATATATAATATATAAGATAGATAGATATATAGATAACAACAAAACCACTACAACAAAATCAAAGGGTTTTAGGTTGTGCACCACACAAAACATGTCAATAACTATATTATGCATCACCATTAACTAAGGAAAACTTTGGTGTATGATATCAAGACATGAATATAGAGATAAACCACATAAGTGAATAGAAAGAAAACAATTTTTTTTGGGTTATGATTTAGGTTTGTTACATTTTAATTGTCTTAAACTAAGACAAAACTAAAAACAATTTTTTTCCCATGAGGTGGGAAAAATGAAAAATAAACATTTTGCTTCATCAGGTGGGGTCAATTAAATTTTATGTAATTGTCTTAAAAATAAACCTTTTTACCTCAATGTGTGGGCTCAAGTCTTTGTCTTCATTCCTATGTGGTCATGTGTTCTTCGCATACGACTAAGAATCCAATCTTGAAACTATAGGTTTTCAAAGTTCCAGATTCATAGATCCTTAAAAAAGGTTTGTTGGGATCCATAATAAAAGGTGGAACAAGTGGGATGGCATGGTTGATCCAGCATGTCTAGTTAGGGTAATTGGTCCATCTTTCTAGGAAGCATTTCACGGAAATGGGGATCATGAATAAGTTTTCACAGACAACTGGAATTCCTTCATGGGGATCATGGAGTTTCATGGAAATTTATGGTTTTTTGTAAACACTTGGAGTTTTTTCCCAATTCATATCAGCATGTATTTCCATTTTTCTAACATAATAATTTTGAAGGTTTCTGCATCTTGTATGAATTTGTTTATCTTGTGCCCACTCTCTATAGCGTGTTCCCACTCTTTGAGTTCCAATCAATCACCCTGAGTTTAACTAATAAAATAAATCATCTTTCTACACCATTTTTTGCTACTGCTACTGTGAATATAAATTTTGTTTCTGAGAGCTATTTCATAGAAAAAATGATCTCCTCATCATCACCGAGGGCTTCTTCATAGAATCAACAACATAAGTATTTATTACAAGGCCTTTTAGAATAGAAGGCACTCTAAACATGGGTTTTGTTGTGAAAGGACCCTAGGATCTTGATGGCCTCTACTCTCAGAATGTACTGATGATAAGTTGCTACTCCTCCTGCTCTAAGGAATGGGCCTACCTAGAATATCCATTAATCGTCCCAAGACTTTTGGTGTACATATATGACAACTTCTTTGAAGCTCCTAGCAAGGCTAATGTCTATGCTAGTAAAGGGGATGGTTGCCAAATGCACCATGATACTGCAAATCCAATAGGAAATGGAGCCAATAGAGGGATATGGGAATACTGAGCATTGTGCTTTGGATCTTGGGGAAAGAAAACCATGTAAAACAAGACAAAAGTGCCAATGATCTTAACAGATAGCTTCATGTCTTTGGTGTAGACATGAGCCACAAAGTAGGCTCCACCTCCATATTGAACATAGTCGAAATTTTGGAACACCTTTACCAGCCAACATATGCATATGGATCCCAAACACTTGGCCACCATGTAGAGAACTTCCCTAGGAAAGGACACCTTCCTTCCAAAAACATCCCAAAAGTCACATCTAGGCTGATATACCCACCTGAAATACCAACAGTGTAGTAGACCAACACAAAGATCATTCCTGCAAATTCCTAGGAAATTCCAAAGAGCCCAACACTGCAATAGCCAACCTGGTTTCTCTTATGACCAATGAGAGTTCCCACTGTTATATACAGAAACAACAAAGTCGCAATGATTTCATCTATGACTACAAGGTAGAAGGCTCATAACTTAAACTCTGGAATGTCAAAGAGACTTGTTGGAGGGGTATCTGTGTAGTCCTTTGCTACAAAGCCCTGTTGCTCCAATTGTTTGCCACCTTCCTTAGCCATAGATGTTTTTTGAACAAAAGTTAAAAATTCTGAGACATAGACAAGCAATACCACAAAAATAAAGGAAGGGCGAGGAAAAAAATGAAGTGGTTAGTAATATATAACCTTGAGTCTAACAATTTGTTTTGATGTGTTTTTCATGTTTTTTTCCTCATGGTGTGTGCTCTTCTCCTAAAGCTGGCGTCTCAAAAAACAACCATGACCAGATATCATTATTTCATATCTTTGATCAAGTAGATTATATTATATAAAGTGTCAGTATGGGTTTTTTCAATCATTTGTGGCCTACAAGTTTTCATGTTGTTAGTAAAGTCTCAAGTCTAGAAGGTTGGAGTCATATTTTATTTTTATTTTCTTAATATTCCTCTACAAAAACCTTTCATAATTGTTCACACACACACACACACACACACACAAGCTTCCCCAGCGGAGTCGCCAAATTGTTGGATAGGTAAATCCCCTACTAGCCCAAAAGGGGTCTAGCAACAATCAAACAATGCTACCCTGCAGGTTCCTAGTTGTAATTAACAAGTGGGTAAAGGAAACCTACTTGGATTCCAACACTATGTTTGACGAAGAGATGATCCTGTCGCTCCTTCGCTCCAGCCGATCACAATCCTCCACTATCCTCGCGGACGGACACCTGCACAAGCAAAGAGAGAACAAACACAAGCGTAAAATCTACTAACAACAACTATATATCAGTCAGGAAAGATATAATTCACATTCATCATTCATAAGACAAATGGGAATGGAACCATAACAGTAGTCATTTATCTTTATTAATCAGAAAATAGAGTAAGGTACAACCAAAGTCCTGACGCTGAGTCCTTCTCTAGAGGGTCCAGCCAGCATGTCTCCCAAGCATTCACCTTTGAAGTAGATCTCCCAAGTCAAAGAGGTCTCTCTTTCACATACAAGGCAACAAACTCATAACCTTCCTCAAAGCTCTATAGCAATCCTCACACAACACACCAAATGCCTACAAAGAGCAGCACTAATGCACTAAGAATTCCTCTATCAAAGTCTATATGTTCCAAAAACTAGCTGCTCATGGCTATGGTGGAGGCTTATAAAGGAGAAGGAGTCTCCATGAATAGTTAAAGGATGAGCTTTCCCCCAAGAAAAGTGGATGACCAGTCGAACAGACATGCCAGAGAAAGGATGGCGACCTTTACAACGCTAACAGCCAAGTCTGGAGTCATCTGGAAGGCTCGCTGTTAGAACAAACTCGCCTAAACAGGATCAGCGCGGGTGCAAAACTGGCTGGCGCGCTGACATCGCAACTCAATTACAGGAGAGGTCAGGTCAGCGCGAACTGGTACAAGCAGAGGGTGTGCTGTTTGTGAAATTCGACCAGCGCGGAAAACACGTGTGCTTCTGCGCTGGCAGTGCACCAGTTACATTATCACCCGCCAGTCAGCGCGTTTATTTTAGGAACAGTCGCGATGATCCAATAAACTTAGGAAAAGAGGGTTTTTAGCCAATTCAGAGAGCATGAGTTTAGTGAATGTGACTTTACGACACAGTAGGGAGACTGACAAGGTGACAGTGACATTTACTGTGTAACAGATGCCCCCTAAAGCATGAAGCTCGAGAGAGCGGGAGGGGTGAAATGCTTTACAAGACTGTTGGACTGGAGCACCACTAGGAAGAACCTGCAGGTAGATACAACTGAAATTTCAATTACATGTAGTCTAGGCATGGGCGCAGCCATCCAAAAGACATATGAAGAAGGTCTGTGGTATGGACGCAGCCACCCAGCTGAAGAGACCATAATGATAAGAGGTATGGTCGCAACCATCTTTAAAAAGACTCAGGTATGGTCGCAGCCATCCATCAATGAGTCATGTAATGATGTCCCACAAAATCGCAACCTGGTCCACAATGAATTAGAACCAGGGTCTTGCGCTCCATCCAAACCCGAACAAAGTACAAGTTCAAACATGTGAATATAGGAATCAAAGTCGAACATGCTTGAGCATCGTCAGATTACCAGCCAATGATGAAAGCTGTTAACAGACGCGAGAGGGGCCACCAATGATGACGATGGTCCTCAAGGTACTATAGGTACAATCCACGGCGTGTGAATGAATGAGTCGGTGTTGAACACCCGCGGAGTCATCCGATCGGAGGCTAATGATGAAAACCTCGCGTCGAACACGAAGAACCTGCCATTGAGGCATGCAGGCTCCAAGGTACCTGAAGGGAGTCTCTAGGTCACTCCTAGATAATGAGCTGAAGTCGACAGGAAGTGATCTTTGTCGAAGGTGGGCCATAATGTTTTCCACATCATCGACGCGAGACGGGTAGAGACAAGTTTGTTTTTGTGTGAAATATCAGAGGAAGGTTATACTCACAGAGGTCAACTTCTCTTGAACATATCGGCGGCACAACAACGGATTTGGCAGTATTTGGGGGTCAAATGATCGAGGTCGTAATGAAAGGACAATGAGCAGATGAATGGCCAAATAGGATAACCCAAACCCATGGAGGAAAAAGTGAAGCAAGATGAGATGTCCCCACCCAGACATGGATGCAAACAGTGCCATGTTCAAGAGCGACATACTGCCGATGACGACGATTACGGTTCCTTTATTTCCCCCACCATTTCTGGCGAGTACCCGGGTTATTTTTGGATGACAAGCTTGACGGGGATAGCATATGCTTGGAGAGCGTCATTTCGACGGAGCCCAATGTCATTGAGTTTTAACGAGTCTGACAAGGGAAGAACTTGGCAACTTTTCATGTTTAGAGAGTTTGAAAAGACAGATGAAAAGGAAACTCCAGGGGGTGCTTTTTCGTAAAGTTGTGTCTCTCAAGCCCGAAAAAGTATAAAACGATGCCCGAAAGAACCGCCCGATCATTACGACCGAGGAGTACTTTCATAAGTAGTGACCCCCACCCGAAAAGTAAAAAAGCGTCAGAAGCACGTCGTTTTAGAACCAATAACGAGTGCGAAACGACAAACACCCGAAATCTTTGTTGGTTTAAACGGTCAAAAAAGAGCTTTAAAGCGACCGCCTCTCGTTCCTTTTGACGAGCTGAGAGGAGGCTCGGAAATATTTTCTTGTTTTATGTCAGAAAAGAGCTTAACGATGACATTTTTTGGGACCAAGTGCATATTAATCCACCTTGACTTCGCCGGTTCCAAGGACCTGCACAAGGGAAACATCTGCGTAAACCCGTTCGATATGTCGATAAACATAGTAAAACATGCATTATGGCATAATAAATGAAATCAGGAGTGGCTTCATGGCAAAAACTATGGAAAAAACCCACATTCATAAGAATTATAGTCAAATTAGGAATTTTTTACTATAAATAGGGATTTGTAAAAATCATTTTTACCATTTTACCATTTGAGCTTTGGAGAACGTTGAAGAACTACAAAGTTGACGGAGGGAATTTTTCATCATCCGGACGCCGATTTTCCGACCGTCGATTTCAGGTAGGTCCCTCTTGCTCTGCGCTCCATTTTGATTCCATTTTCATGCAATTTCACCGTGGGATTTGGCTATTTGGCCAAATTTTTTGAGCGTTGGTGCGCTCTCGGTCAGCACGGATTCGCCCATCGGGTCCGCGCTGACCGATTTTCCCAACACACACCACTTTCCGGGTCAGCGCGGAAAACCCGTATCCTTCCGCGCTGACCCAGAGAAAAATACACAGGCCGCCATTTCCAGCGCGGCTGTTTTAGAAACAGTCGCGCTGGCACCGTGAAATTTCATTTTTTAAAATTAAATGGACAATTCCCAAATGCAGGCAACCTAATGACTTTTGGGTGATCTTGCAGGACATAATGGCCTTTACATGGCAAGAGAGAGACCATGATAACGCTGATATAGCTGCTTTTGCCGATGTCAGATGCCGTAATGCAATGCGGGCATGCGGATTACTCAAATTCTTCCTTACTCCGCGTTTGAGGGCTCAACCGGATCTGCTAGAGCTCCTGATCAGAGCATGGAACCCAGTGGATGGGAAATTCACCATCCGAGGTCAAGACATCGAGTTCGACTCATTAGATAATTACTTCTTGACTGGATTATCTCACCGAGGCACGATGCCCATCCTGGAGGGGCATCGGCCTAGCGGCGAGACGCTTGATCAGTTGATGGCCTGTGTATGCCCACAGGCGGTCAAAACACGGAGCGGGAAGTGCAGCATCCCGTCAGTGGGTGTCGGTCCACATGCCGACATAGTGCTCTGCACTATACTCTTCTTAGTGACGCGGGCAGCAAGCAGCCTGGCGAACCACGAGGCCTCAAAGGCCAACCTTTTGCTAGCTCTGGAGTGTTTACAGCCCACAATTTTCAACTGGGCGGCAGCTGTGACCAACAACATGAAGAGGCAGCTGAACAACTGTCGACGTGGAGAGTCGAAACAGTTCGGCTATGGATCGATTCTCCTCCACTCATGTTTGAGCGGGTGCCAGCCCTCCGCTGCAGACTATGGTAGTGGACCCGCCAAACAACGCACGAGAGACGAGGGCCACCAAGTGGTCCCGGGTCATGCCACGTGGAGGTGGCGGGCGCTCAGTGTCGTGGGGCATCTGTTGCCGAGAGTGGCTAGAGTGCCAGGTTATCTTCGTCGAGGACTGGCCGTACGCCGGTATCGACTTCCGTGGTGATCCTGACATGCCACTGCCTGCGGGAGAGCAGTGGGATGATGGAGGTAAAACACTTGATCTTTTTGATTTTCATTTTGATGTTTACGTATCTTTTCATGTACATGTCCTAATAAATGCTTATGCTGCACAGATGTGGGACCCGTGAGACCCCTTGGCCTGGCTCCAGAGGCACGGAGGGAGGAGCAAGGCACTGGCGTCTTGGCCTTGGCTCCTACAGGAGGCGACCAGACAGAGACCGTGATCCACAATCTGGAGGGATTACTGGCAGGAGTCCCAGATTACCAAGGGATCGAGGAGGTCCCCCTAGCTGCTCAGATCCACACAGTGGGTGTAGAACCCAGGATGCACCGCCTTTTGAGGCGGGTGGCACGAGCGGTGGCATGCTATAGAGAGCATAACCCACCACAGTAGACACCTAGGCTTTATTTCCCATCGCTGTTTTGAGAGACATACGTCTCAGATGTACTGAGGACGTCAGATCTATGAGACATGTACACTTATTTTTTGAGCGCCTTAGTGCGCCACACGATATATATATACATGGTGTTTTTATTGTACCTTATGCTTCTTATGCTTGTGATTTACATATTTCACAAATGTCTGTCTAATACATAGTTAGCCAATGCATCAGTTACAGCATTAAGTCTTCTTGGAATGTGATGATAAGTAATATAATCAAAATCTCTTTCCAATAACTTAATACGTAAATACAACCTTAATATGCGATGATCTCTGACGGAATATTGTCCGTTGAGTTGGTGGACCACAAGCTGTGAGTCTAAATTTACAACCAATGAGCGGATTCCAAGGTTGATCGCCTCGGCTAATAATTCAATTACAGCACTATATTCAGCTACATTGTTTGTTGTGCAACCTAGACACACACCTTGAATATCTACTAACTCACCATGAGGATCGTAGATCACCCATGCCGCAGACGACAAATTGCGAGTGCTGCGGGAAGCACCATCAGCGAAACCAACGTAAGGTGATCCAGACATCTGTTCAGAAGAAAAAGACACAATAAGCAGCAATCACGCCGACACACTAAGACAAGAATAAAATAAACACGCACACACACTAAACACACTGTAAAAAGCATATGCATGTAAAAAATAAATGAGAGAGTGCCTGGACTCAGGCATAATATTTCTTAAGATATAACCCATTACGGGGCCTGTCCAGGGGATTGCCCTCATAATCGATCAGCTCATAGGCACCTTTTTGTAGAACTCTTTTTACAATGTAGGGCCCATGCCACATTGGCTCAAGTTTTCCTACTCCTAGCTTATCACTAGCCTGATCGTAGAGCAGCACCAAGTCACCTTCGACGAAAGAGCGAGGATTAACCGAGTTATCGAAGTGAGTTTTCACTCGCTTCTTTTGAGCTTCAATAGCGAGGGAGGCTAGACGACGTGTCTCATCTACTCGTTCCAGGTAAAGAAGCCGCTCTTCTGCAGGAGTAGTCTCGGGAAGTAACTCGACGGCTAATTTGAGTGAAGGAATCTCACACTCAATGGGAAGGGTTGCCTCTAGCCCATACACTAGCTGAAAAGGGGTGAAGCCGGTGGCATCCTTCACGGAGGTACGGTAGGCCCACAATGCGGAAAACAACATCAAATGCCAATTAGACTTGTGCATGCCAACAGTTCTCTGAAGCATTGTGACCAAGACTTTATTCACAGCTTCAACCTGACCGTTCGCTTGGGGATAGTATGGAGAGGAACTATCATGCCTAAGTCCAAGTTGGGTTGTCAACTCGACCATCATATGATTACGGAAATGTTTTCCGTGATCAGTGACAATGGCTTGTGGAACTCCAAACTGAGAGATAACATGGTTGAAAAGAAACTGCGCCGTCGTATGACCATCTTCGGACAATGTGGGCATCGCCTCGGCCCATTTCGTAAAGTAATCGACAACAACGATGATGTAACCATGCCCCCCGGCCGAGCAAGGGTTACATGTCACATAATCGATGCCCCACTTAGCAAAGGGGCCAACGGTCACTACGGGGTGGAGAGGGGCAGCAGGAGAACGCATCTTCTGCTGGTATATCTGACATTCGTGACATGAACAGACGGCAAGAATGCAGTCCTTGAAGATGGAAGGCCAGAAGTAGCCAGCGTGAAGGATCTTTTGTGCGGTAGCGTATCCAGACATGTGACCGCCACAAGCACCAGAGTGGCAGTCATTTAGAACTCTTTCAGCTTCTTCGAAGGTGAGACACCGACGAAGAACCGAATCAACCCCAAGGTGGTATAGGGTGTCCCCAACTATGCGATATGGCTGAGCTTAGTGACGAATCCGCCGACGAGCATCTTTCGAAGTCTCAGGGCGGAAGGAGGACGTCTCCAAATAGACAATTATGTCCCCATACCATGGATCGAGGGTGCCGATCAGGAAAAGAGTTTCATCTGGAATCGATTCCTCTATCTGCGAGGAAGTAGCGGCGTATGGCAAGGAGCATAGCAATTCAGCAAAAACAAGTGATTTCTTGGACTTGGCTGCAGTAAATTCCAAGTCGAACTCTTGGAGGATCATGATCCAATTTGAGTACTTCCCGCCCAACAATTGTCGTGAAAGAATATAGGTCATGGGGTTACAATCTGAAATCACTGTAGTAGTACGCAACAAAATGTAGTGGCGGAATCATTGGATGGCGCAAACCGCGGCGAGAGCCAACTTCTCGACATATGCGTATCGAGTTTCCGTGTCTAATAAGTTGCAACTAAGATAATAAATGACATGCTCGATGCCATGATCGTCGTCCTGAACCAAAACCATGCCGATAGTGCTATCGGCAGCAGCCAAATAGAGTGTATAGTCTCGATGATAATTCGGAGGCCGCAACAAAGGGGCGGAAACCAGGAGAGTTTTGAGATGAGCAAACGACTCCTCGGCTATGGCATCCCATCGGAATGGGGTGTCACGCTTCAGTAACTGGGTAAAACCCTTTGCCACTTCGGCATAGT
>APFE030348171.1:0-15029 GCA_000404065.3 Pinus taeda
TGAATAAGACAACTGCAACTACCATTAGATATTAAAGCAAATACAACACAATCCCGGGAGAAAATAAAATGCAATAATTCAAACTGTACAAGGCAGGGGCCCCCTTCTACCTATAAAATCAAAGCATACTTAAAATTGCATGAATGAAAATCTAATCTACCTTACATTCTACAAACCAATATTTACAAAATGAAATCTAATCTACTTACATCCTAATGTGCTCCATGACATCTACTTCACATCTCCTTCCATGTTGAGAACATCAAAGCTTTATTCAATTTCTTCAAAAGTGCAAAGTACAAAAGCTTTCAAAAGCCATGAGACTAACAAGCTAAAAGAACTAAGAAAAGACTAAAGGAAAGACTAAAGAGAGGCTAAAAAGAGACTCTCATAAGCTAAGCTTAAGAACTAACTAATGAAGGAGAAAGATCTCCTATTTATACAAAAAGATGAGAGCCTTCTCATTAATGATAATCCATGAATCTCTCCCTCTACCTCTAGAGTCCTAATCAAAATAGGAACTGATAAGACACATGTCTTTTAGAGTTATAATACAATTAGGAGATGTGACACATATCCTCATGATCCCATGATTCTTTCCAACCAAATTCGAATTTGGCCTTAGAGTGCCACATAAGGGTCTTCTAGAAGTCTCCTTTCAACCTACACATGTCAACAAACTCAACCCATTTGTTAGGTATAAGCATATGCACATTATTTTCTAATGTTTAACCACAAATTCACTAAAAAGGCTTAGAAATAATAAATATTGGAAAAACATAAAAGTAGCCCAATGACAATGAAAGTGGGATGAATGTGGTGACATAGTAGTGAAATGGAGGTGAAATGGAGGTGATATAATGGACATAATAGTGAAAGTGTAATGGAAATGAATGACATTTTCAAGACTCAACACATGCTCTAAAAAATAGCATAAATGTATTGTTCTTTGCCATAAAGGAGTTCCATAAATCTAGATTTTGGAATAAGAAAGCTAATCCAAGTAGCTCAATTGTTATTATGACCTTCCAAAACTTTCCCAAGGATGAAATGATTCTTTTTATCTTGTAAAATAACTTACATCAACCATTTAACCCAATCCTACAACAAGAAATCATTAATACTAAATGCAGAAATAGAAAGAAATAAAAATAAGAGATGTGTGTAAATAAGAAGTGAAAAGAAGAAAAGAAAATGATACAAAAGGGATCTAAGGCCCCTGGGATGGCCAAGTCCAAGGAAACTTAGAGACCTATGGAGGAGAACAAGATTTAGAAGCTGAACATGAAACCAATCTTCATTATTTTCATCAATACAATTACATCCCTGCAAGAAAATGCAATGGATCTACAGAAATACGAGTTCTTTCCACAAGAACACTAATGAAAATCTCTCCCTAGAGAAAAATTAGACTTGTTACTTGCACAAAATGATTAAGAATAATTCCATATGAAAGGAGGAACCTTTCCCCACCAAAATTCCTTGATTAGTGGATCTGGTTCCCAATACTAGGAATCTGCATTAAATGGCAAGGAACACATTCCTAGATTTTCTCAATCATTGGACTTCCATAATTTGTGCCATAATTCCATAATATCTTGTTTATTTATTATTTATTATTGATATTCCTATAGTAGGGAACAAGTCCCTAAATTATCTCCTCCTCCAATTCTTCATAATCTACCCAATATTCTCATAATATTCCTCAAAAATAAATAATATTAGGCACAAATATGCAATTATTCATAAACCTTCCTAATGAATATAGTAAATTTAAAAATGCATTATCTAATGCAAAAACAGAGGTTTAATGTGCTGAAGGATGGTCATAGGCCTTAATTTATGTTTAATTTAGAGGCATGGGCCTTATTTTATGTCTAATTTAGAGGCCCATCAAATAGGTAGTCATGTCCCTTCCCAGTGGTGGGTAAACCTCCCACAAATTCCATGGAATTACTTTGCTAAATATGAGTGAGTATATGCAAGGGATGAAAGAGACCAATTTCATATTACTATGCTTACTAGTACAACAAACTATGCATCCTCTTACGCACCTAGCTACCTATTCTTTATTCTTGGGCCAATGCACATACCTATACAAGTTTTCCACTATCTTCCCTACATCAAAGTTCCCTAAAGCTATGGATTTGTGAGCCTCTTTAATCAGATTCAATTGCTCACCTTTAGGAACATGTAACTTATCCAGCCTATAGAGTAACCCATCCTAGAGATGGAAGTCAATTGTGTTGTCACCATTGTGCATATGACATTGGCTTTGCAATTATTGAAACACCTCCTTGGATTTCTTATCGTTTGAATATGCCTCTCCATATGCATCATGGGTGAATGAATCCATGTGTAGCATATTTCCCAAAGTTGTGATCTTTGATTTGGGTGGCCTCGAAAGAATGTTAACCAACTTGTTCGTGATACCTTTATTATTCTTGATCACTAAATGAAATTGTTGTACAAACCCCATCCACATGTGTTTCTAGCCTACTGTAGCATACTCTAAGCATGTAGGTACTATAGTAGTTGGTGATCTGTGTGGATTACTATCTCATTTCCCATCAAATAGTGTTTTCATTTCTTCATAGCTAGCACCAGGGCATATATTTCCTTTTCATAGGTAGGGTAGTTAAGAACTACCCCATGAAATACTTCAAAATGGTAACATATAGGAATTCCTCCCTACATCAAGACCACTCCCATATCATACCCATTCGCATCTGTCTCTAATTCGAAGCGTTGTTACAAGTTTGATAATTCTAGAACTGGTTCTTGATGAATATTTTTATTTAAATCCTTAAAGGCCCTCTGTTGACCCTTTCCCCATTGGAAAATATTGCCACTGTTTGGTGTGTGTTATATTATTTCCATGACTAGCCCCATGCATGGGGGGATCACAGGGGGGAGATAGTCCCCCCAGTTCATTGCACTAGGCACAGTAGGGGGGTCATGGGGGGGGAAACAACCCCCCCTCTCAAGGGGTTTGAGGGGAGCTATAGCCCCCCTCTACAGGGTCTAGGCAACGCCCCGAGGAAAAAAAAATTGGACCCTATATTAGGTGGGCAGACCTACCTATGGTTTTGTGCATGATATTTGCACATGGTTTTGGGCATGATGGTTTTCTGCCCATGGTATTTTGTAAATTTGTTCAAGGTAGCTATAGTTATGTTCTAATCAAGGGTTAATGAGTTGGGGTTTATGGATGCTTCGGAATGTCTATATATTTATTGTAACACAGAAAGAAATATAATGAAAAATCAATCTGGTAGTCCTGGTTTTGGGATCCAGGGGAAAATATCTGTGTATATATATTTTATGTTTTATGCTCTCTCCATTATTTATTTTATGTTTTTTGAATTTGTATGCAGGTAATTTTTTATGGAGTTAAAACCTACATTTGGTATCAAAGTAATTTTGGCTTCAAGGGAACGCCTTTACTTCTGAGGGGTTTTGCTCAGTCCTTTAGTAGACCTTGTTTAGTGAGAGATCTGTGGGATCGATTCTTGTGGTGAAAGAAGATGACGAGCAATGGAAGATAGAGATCGAGAAATTTAATGGTTAGAGTTTTGAGTTGTGGAAACTCAAGATGGAGGATCTGTTGGTGGATAAAGATCAGGGGATAGTGGTAGATTCAAGTACTAAACCAATGACAATGTCTGACGAAGACTGGAAGAAGTTGGATCGGAAGGAAAAGAGCACAATACGGTTGTGTATCTCAGATTCAGTATTGTTGAATGTATCAAGGGAAGCTTTTGTGAAGGCTTTGTGGGACAAGTTAGAGACTTTTTACCAATCTAAGTCTCTCATGAATAAATTGTTCCTACAAAAAATATTGTACAACCTGAAGATGAAGGATGGAGACTCGGTGACAAAGCATCTGAATGTCTTTAATACTGTATTAAGTTAGTTTTTATCTATTCATATAAAAAAATTAGATGAAGATAAGTGCATCAGTTTGGGTTGTTCTCTAACATATTCATGGGATAGTCTAGTTGTTGCAATAGGTAGCAATGTGACTGCCTTGTTGTTGATGAAATAGTCTCATCATTTTTGTTGGAGGAGATGAGACTGAAAAATACGGAGGGCCAGAATGGTGATGCCTTGTCTATAAGAGGATGGTCCCAGAACATAAATAGAAATAGATCCTTGAGTAGGAGATATGAATCTAGAGGGAGATCTAAATCTTCCGGAAAACCTGTAAAGGTGTTCTGGAAATGCGGAAAGGAAGGGCACTTCAAAAAGGAATGTAGATCTAAAGCTCCTAAGAAAGGAAAGGGATCTGATGATGCTCTTTCTTTAGAGGAAAAAACCACCTCAGAAGAAGGTGGGGATGTGTACTTGGCTTCTTATTCAAGTACACATGTAGATCATGATGCATGGTTGGTTGACTTGGGTGCATCCTTTCACTTCACTCCCCACAGGGTGTGGTTCTGCGAGTATGATAAATATGATGGTGGTGATGTCTTCTTAGGGGATGACAGGAAGACTAGAATTGTTAGTCATGGAAAATCCAAATTGAAGTTGCAAGGTGGAAGGATTAGAACACTTGCGGGTGTTTTGCATATTCCTACATTGCCCAAAAATCGGATTTCTATAAGAAAGCTAGATGATGCAGGTGTAAAACAGTGTTCGAGAAAGATACCTGCAAGATGGTTCGGGGAGCACTAGTATTCATTGGGGGGAGTTCAGATTGGAACTTTGTATAACCTTCAAGGTAGCACTATTATTGATGGGTCTAACAATTTTGTGGTTCCTAAAAGTGGAGTAGAAAATCTAGTGGTCTCTCGAGAAAAGACAATGCTATGGCATCAAAGGCTTGGAAATATTGAAGAGAAGGTCCTTCAAATAATTCATGGTAATGGTATGGTAGAAGGTATGTTTAATTTCTCTTTGGATTTTTATTTCTGTGAAAAATGTGTATATAGGAGCAGAATCAGGTGAGTTTCCCCTCTGGTGCTAAGAGGGTGAAACGAATATTAGAGCTTGTGCACAATGATGTGTTTGGACCTCTTTTGATTCCATCACTGGGTAAGTTTGTGTACTATGTATCATTTATAGATGACTTCTCAAGGAATACATGAATATATTTCCTCGGGAATAAATCTGAAGTCTTTGATAAGTTTAAATAATTTAAGGCTCTGATGGAAAACCAGACAGAGAAGAAGATAAACATGTTGAGGATATATAATAGTGGAGAGCTTTTCAAGAAGTAATCTAAAGAGTTTTGTAAGAAGTGTAGTACAACACAATAGAAGATGACTCCATAAACACCTTAACAAAATGGAGTTGCAGAAAGAATGAACAGGACGTTGATGGAAAAGGAAAGAATCTTGCTCACTGGTGCTCGGTTAGGACAAGAATTCTAGGTAGAGATGATGGAGACTACATGTTACCTTGTCAACATATCACCTTCATTAGCGTTGGAGGATAAGAATCCACAAGAGGTATGGACTGGTGAGAAACCCTCTCTTTCACATTTTAGAGTATTTGAATGTGATGCATTTGTACACGTTCCAAAGGAGAAAAGAACCAAGTTGGATAGTAAATCTGAAAGTCACATATTTATTGCGTATAAGGATGGTTTACAAGGTTATAAGCTTTGGAACCCAAAAACAAGGAAGATTGTGTACAGCCGAGATGTGGTGTTTAGAGAGGTGAAAGATGTTATTAAACGTGAATTCCTACCAAAGGAACTTAAGAAGATAAATTTTGAGATAAAGGAGGAAGAATCAGACTCTACAGCAAAAGAGGATGAAGAGGATGAAGAGCCACAAACTCCAAGTGTGAATAGATCATTTTGAGAAAGAAGGAAACTAGAAAAGTATATTCAGGTACCTTCTTTTCAAATTTTCCTTTATCTATTACTGCTGATGATCCCAGAATTATAAAGGAAGCAATAGATTCATAGGATGGAAAACTCTGCAAAGCAGATCATTGTGTGTATTTTAAATTAATTGGTGACCATGTTATTTATTTAGTCTTGTATGTGGATGATATGTTGTTGATTAGAAATAACAAAGAAAATATCCATGAATTAAAGACCCAATTGTCATCCAAATTCGACATGAAAGAACTTGGTGCTGCAAACTATATTTTGGGCATGGAAATTAAATGAGATTGAGAAAAGCAGAAGCTATGGTTAAACCAGAGGAAGTATGTTGAGACAATATTGCAGAGGTTTAATATGCAGGATAGTAAACTCGTCAAGGTTCCTATTCATGTAGGTGTAAAGTTATTAGTTGAACAGTGTCCCAAGGCACAAGAAGAGGAAGAGGACATGTCCTGTGTTCATACGCAAGTGTAGTTGGTAGCTTGATGTATGCAATGGTCTATACTAGACCATACATTACACATGTACTAAGAGTATTAAGCAGGTTTATGTCAAAAATAGGGAAGGAGCATTGAATAGTAGTGAAGCGGGTTTCATGTATTTGCATTGCACTAGTGATTATGGTCTATACTATGAAGGAAGACTAGGATTGGATAGAGTTTTGGAATCCCATGGATTTGTTGATGCCAACCGGGCTAGAGATTTTGATCAGAGAATATCTAAAAGTGGGTATGTGTTTAACCTCTTTGGAGGTGCAGTCATTTGGATAAGCAAGAGACAATTTGTAGTAGCACTTTCAACTATAGAGGTAGAATACATGGCAGCCACTCATTCAAGCAAGGAATTAGTCTAGTTGCATAGATTGTGTTCAAGTATGGGGTTAGTGCAGCGAGCTATAAGGATAGACTGTGATAGCCAAAGTGAAATTTTCTTGGCAAAGAACCCTGTTTATCATTCAAAGACAAAGCACATTGATATTCAGTATCACTTTGTAAGGGATATGGTTGACGAAAAAAAGTTGTTGCTGGAAAAGGTGGACACTTTGAAGAATATTGCAAATGCATTGAAAAATTTTGTGAGCTCTGAGAAGTTCTCTTGGTGTAGAGAAACAATGAGCATTGTAGGGTTGGACCAATTACTAAGCTCTCCCATGGCTCCTTGTGGAAAGAACACAAGTGGCAGAATTTTGGGTGTGTGTTATATTCTTGCCACAACTAACCCCACGAGCAACGGGGTCATAGAGTGGTTGCCCCTGTCAGGAGGTTTGAGGGGGGCAGTATCCCCCCTATACGATTTCTAGGGCAGTTCCCTAGGGAAAAAAAATTAGACCCTATATTAGGTGGGAAAACTACCTATGGTTTTGTGCATGGTTTTTGCACATGGTTTTTGCACATGGTTTTTGACATTATGGTTTTCTACCCATGGTATTTTGTAGATCCAGTCAAGGGAACTACACTTATGTTCTAATACAAGGTTAATGGATTGGGGTTTATGGATGCTTCGATATGTATATATATGTATTGTAACATTGAAAAGAATATAATGAAAAATCAATCTGGTAGTCCCAGTTTTGGGATCCAAGGGAAAATCTATGTGTATATATGTTTTATGTTTTATGCTCTCGCCATTGTTTATTTTTTGTTTTCAGAATTCATATGCAAGTAATTTTTGTATGGGGTTAAAATGTATAACCACTCATTTTTATGGCATGTTGTTGTGTTACTATTGCTTAAAATGAGGCTTTGAATTTCCTTATGCATTGTGCTTCCCCAACAAAACTCCCGAACTCAGAAAAATTCGTAGGAATCAATGAATTCATGATGGCCTCCATCTTGGCAGGGTCTAACTTCAAACCTCCTCCACCTATCACATACCCTAGGTACACAGAAGATTGTTGTGAATACTCACACTTCTTCAGATTTTCTACGAGATGGTGCTTCTTTAATATATGTAGCACCTACATCAAATGTGAGATGTCTTCCTCCCATGTAGTATTGTATACCATTATATCATTCAAATAGACAATAACAAATGAATCTATAAAAGGGTGAAATATATCATTCATTAAACTCATAAATGTAGTTAGTGCATTGCATGGGCTAAATGGCATGACTAACCACTCATACAAACCTACTTGATTTTGAATGTGGTCTTCTAGGTACCTTATTTTTTGACACAAACGTGGTAATATCCAATATTTTAGTATAGCTTGGTGAATTATTTGGCTTGCTGCCAATGATCCAACAAATCATCTATCTGAGGCTAGGGTAATATGTTCTTGAGCATAATTTTGTTTAATACCATGAAATGAAGACACATTTTCCAAGTCCCATCCTTCTTTGGCACAATGATGATGGGTCACCCACATGGTGAGTTACATGGTCGAATGATATCATATTCCTATCGCTATTGCAACTAATTATTCAACTCACTTGCTTCTATAATGGACTACCTATATAGCCCAATGTTTGGCAACAGGGAGTCTGACAATAGCTAGATGTCATACTCCACTTCCCTCTTGGGTAGTAGCCCTTTTGAATCCTAGAACACATCCCTACATTCCTATAACAACTCTTCTAGTTGTCATTTTCACTTCTTAGCATACCCCTCTAGGGATGAATTTTCTCTCACTCTCTTCTATAGACTAATTTTCTCTTAAAAGTAGTAAAACATAATTATGTCTATAATTGATCAATTTCTGGGCTTGGTTGGCACTTACAAGTGAAATTTTAGAATTGTCCTTGTGCATGTTTATGGTAAAGTATTTTCCATCTTTGATGATGTAGTATTGGTTGGCTCTCTATATGAATATTGCATCACAAATGTACATATAGGGACTTCCAAACACCACTCCACATACATCAAGGGGAACTACGTCTAGTTCTACTTCATCAATAAAATAAACATTGATAGCAAATCTAATTTTTCACTATTTCATTACCTTTATTTATGAATCCTTATTTACCCATCCCAATGGATATGGGCTTGGATAATCACAAAATTCCAATCCCAAATTTTTTACTAACTCTATTACAGTGATATTTTCTTATGATATTGAGTTAAACAAAGTTTCAATATTTTTCTTCTTGACCTATATATTTATGTGGAAGAATCTGGTCTTCTCATTCTCTTCCTATTGTTGAAGGATTCTCATATTCACCTCCACTTGCACTGATGTATAAATGATCTTCTCATCCACATCCAAGATGCTTTCAACCTCGTTGCTTGAATCAATGGCTATGAGGTTCTTCTTCTTTGCATATTTCTTTTTTCTCTTTGGGTTAAGCTCTAGATGAAACTTCCAACACTTATCCTCTATATGACCCTCAATATGATAGTGGTTTCAATGGTTGTTGGGATATTTACACTGGTATCATGTGCTTTTTGTATTTTTGTATTTCCCTCCTCTATCCACTTCTTCTTCCCCTCCTTAGAAGCATTTTGGTGCTCCTTTTGCTTCGACCCACTTGATTATGCTCTCTTATAGCCTATGTTCTCCAAGTATTGTGCTTGTAGATGGTTATGTAGATTATCCAGATACTTGAGGTGTGTGATTGGGTTCTTTGGGAAGATACCCACCATTATGGCCATGTTTTTGAATTCAATGGTGTACTCCTATACACTCTGCCCCTACTTTTGCTTGAAGTAGTGCCAGAAGATCCACTAATCCTTTACATAACCAATAGGGTAAAATTGTAACTTTATGAGGGTTTTACAATCCTCTCAATTAGTCACTAGAGGATATCCATCCAACCTTAAATTATCCATGTGGCTTTCCCACCACGTCAGCACATGCCCCTCTGATTTCATTTGAGTAAATGAATTCTTTTGTTCTTCCTCTATATGATGAACACTAAAATAAAATTTTAATATTTGAAAATGGTGATTTATCACCATAGGGTCAATCTGACCTTAATAATGCTTGATGACAACCTTTGCTTCCATTTTGAATAGGAATTGTGAATGGTTTATGGAACTTGAACTGGGTTGTTCCTTTTTAGGTTCTTTCATAAATTCCCTCTATGGTTCTTCTTGATCTACCAGTTTCCCATCTAGTTCAACCTCTATATTAGAATCCACATATTCTCTGAGCAACCTAAGCTAATTGATCAGTGTCATAATGAGGAGGCTCACATTATGGTTTATATCTGCAATGTGTGCCTCCAATCGTGCAAATCTATCCTCCACAAGATCTTGAGGATTATTAATATATTTGTTTGTTATGATTGGGGTTTTATGAATTTCGCTTAACGGATATCAATCTCCTACAACTCACACAATATACCCAAAGAAACCTACTCAATAACCAATATGATCTGTAAACTTCCACGGATATTCCACAAGACAATTCGTCCTAATAGATCTACAAAAATATATTAGAAAATATGAAATCTACACTATGAGGGTTTATTTCTCCTTAGATTTCTGGATCTATTAATTATTGTTTATTTTGTATGCATGCTAATTATAATTATACATAAAATAGAGAATGGTGAAATCAAACTCACAAATTAACACAAGACATAACCTGGGAAACCCTTTCGAGAGAAAACCAAGTTAGAAGGTGAGGCTACTATGCTTTCCTTCTTTGAATAGAAAAATGGATGTAAGTACAAAGAAATGAGGCCTCTGGGCCATGAGCTACCATAATGCACAATTCCTTTATGTTTTCTCTCTCCCTATCGGTGTGACATTTAAGTTCAAAACATTTACCCCCAAGAAACATTGTTTAATGCCTCAAACTACTTTTAAAAGGTTTTAGACCATAATTTTCTGAATAATTAGAGAAATTTTGAGGTCAAAAATGGGTATCAAAACAAAAATTCACAACAAGAAACAACTTTATAATAACCAAAAGGATTCAATATGATGATGTCAACCATCGGGGACGATTCACCATTTTTTGAGTAAAAAGGTATATAAAAGAAAAGAAAAATCAACTCGTATTTTCAACTTATCTCCGTATGATTTTACACAATTTTCAAGTGGGAGCACTCATTGGATGCGGAATTTAATTTATCATCCAAGGATTACCCATGTTGCATAATTTTGATGGACCCTACTACACAAAAAATGTGAAATACACGAAAAAAAATGTTATTGCAATCATGTTTTTTCATGTATTTCACTTTTTTCATTTAGTAGGGTCCATTGAAAGTATGTAACATGGGTACTCCTTGGATGAAAAATTAAATTCTACATCCAATGAGTGCTCCCGCTCGAGATTTGAGTAAAATCGCAGGGAAATAAGTTGAAAAGGTAGTTTTTCTTTTTTCTCTCCAAAACTTGATAAGGTAATCTAATCTTATTTTATTATTTCCACTATTATTTTATAATATTCTTTAGGAGGCCCATTTTAGAACTCAAAATTTCTCTAATGTGGGTCCCGCTGGTGAAAATGGTCCTGTGAATTTTTTCCTCCACGTTTTCCACTCTAAAAGCATCAAACTAAAAGACAAACAATATAATAATTCAATATGAATCAATCAAAGGAATTGATGACTTCCATCATATATTTCTCTATCAAATAAATATCCTCCAACTCATTTGAAACTCACATAACAAACTCCTATAAAAATAAAATATTACATTTTAGTGATAAATGAGTTTTAAAAGAATATCATGATACTTATAATGATACATAATACATAAATAAAAGTAAACAAAAATACATCTCCTTCACCAATGTCTTGCATGAAAGATGCACATATTTATGTAAAACCTTCTTGTATGTTATAATTTCTCTTTCTAGAAGAATATATAATCTTGTTATGTGGCTTAGCTTGTTTTTCAAGAGCATAAGCAATCTATGTACCTAGCACAAAACATATATCTCATACCAAGGAAAACACTTAATAATTTTCTTGAACAAGCTCAAACTCAACACAATACACATTTATGTGTTCTATATTGTTTCTTCATTTGTCTTTGACATACCATGAATTCTCCATTTTATTTTCCTCTAGTGTTGATTCCCATACTCTAATAGTCTTCATTCCTTTTGAAATGTTACTTGATGGACCTTGACCAAAACTGTTAGCCTTTCGTTGACTAGCATTCATCAAAACTCTAACCATAGTTTTGAATGCCATGATTGCAAGTCCTAATCAAAATATATTCACAAATTGTTTCCTTGATGTTGTTTTCTTAGATAAAATATTAAAAATGTTATAAGTTTATATTTATTATAATACGAAAAAATAACTTATCATTTAAAAAAGGGAATTACCTTTAGAGTTTAACTTAAAAAAAAAACACCACATAGAGGTGAAAAGAAACAAATTTTTAACCATAATTATTTTTAAAACGGGGGGGGGGGGGGGGGGGGGCCTATAACAGTAATATTTTCCGCAAAAAAAAAAAATTATAGTTTCATTTATAAATATATTTAAGTATTAAATATTCAAAATTAAAAGATTATATATTATTGGAAAATAAAAATTAAAATATTTAAAAAAATAACCATACTAAAGTTATTAATTTAAAAAAAACATGAACTTTATTTTCTGTATTCAAGCTTTGTGATCCACAATGAATTAAACAAAAAGTCTTTCGATAGAAATCACATGAGAAATTTTTTGCTTGACACGTTTCGAACCAACAACGTGCGGTTCATTCATCAGGATTAGATGAAGAGGCAAACCATGGTAAAGGCTTAAATAGAGAGCAATGTAGAGACATAATTTCAAGTAACGGCTATATTTGAATAATAATGTTTAAATTATAATATTAATTTATTAGTATATTAATGTTTAAATTGTAATTCTCTCATGTGATTTCTACCAAAAGGCTTTGTCTGATGAATTTTTTTTTTTTAATAAGCATTTAATAATGGATTGATTTAATCTGTAATATTTATGTATGCCGCATGTTTTATTATGTATGCCAAGAGATGGGTTTGTTCTGAAGGTCTGATGTGCAGCGAAGCCTTAAGTCAATAATTTCATATTTGTGCATGGGTTTGATAACCTAAAAGGCACATACATATGTGGATTTAATGTTGGTAAGTCGTGTGTCGATTATGAACTTTGGATAGATCTGTACGTGGGTTTGATTCCTCAAGAGCGCATATACATGCATAACTGTTTTATGGAAAGTGTGTATATAATCTAGGGTTTTGCTGAATAAGATGTCTGATAAATCTAATCAGTCTTGTTGTGTTTCTGATGTCTATCAATGAAGTGTTACCTGATGGAATAGTTTAATAGTGATGATTAAAGTTGAATTGATTGATTGAAGAGTAATGATGTTGTTATTTGTCTATGGTTGAAGATTTGATGGTTTTCTGATTATTTCAAAAGACTTCAGTGGTTCAGGGTGTAACTTAGTGTTTGTTTCAGAATGACAGTGATTTGGTTTCAGGGTTCATTTTTTTAAGATATATACACAAGTATGTTTCAAGGAAGTCACCTATACACGCAAATTTGCTAAAGTAAAGTAGCATATATATTTTGACATTTTATTGATCAAGGTTTTCCGCTGCTTCAATGAGTTGATGTAGTGTTTGGGTTCAGTATTGTTATTTTAGTTACAATGATCTAACTTCTTTGGTTATTTGAGAATAAGTTGATTGATTTGGGTCTTAGTTGGTTCAGCGATTTAGTTGGTTCAATGATTCAGTGATTTTTTGTTGTGATCAGTTTCAGTTTTGATATTTGATATTGGGCTTAAATGATGGTAGTGGGTCCAATTTGAAAATTTGATGAAATGTGGCCTACATATTTGATGTTTTGGTTCAGGTCGATCCAGTATGAAAATTATGAAATGTGTTCCATGGAGATGTTGAGGGTTGGAGCCTTTCGTAAGGGAGTTGAATATTCCTTCTAGTGGTAGCTGGTAAATCTGATCAGGGGATTGGAGCTCCCTTTTGGTGAGTGCTAGTAAACGAGATTAGGGGGTTGGAGCTCCCTTTTAGTGGGTGCAAGAGAACGAGATAAGGTTGTAGACTTCTGTAGTTGGGTGCCTACATGCTGGTATGAATCTACACTAGTGCAAGATTGTAAGATTTTTTCTTTATAAGAAAAGATAAAGACAAAGATGATAGTAGCGATGGTTTTTTCCCACATTGGGTTTCCACCTAAAAATCCTGGTGTTCGTGTGCGTTGATGTGTTGCTTATGTGTGATGGTTTATTCTGTTCTTACTACACATGGTTATCATTTAATTAATGCCTAATGAATTACTAATACAATCGTTCAAGTTAAATAGATGATCGATTAACTAAAAAATTAGTTAACTGTATATATACTAGTTGTCTGCATAGCAGTCGCGTACATACGTAGGTTTTCTTCATTATAGTCAAATATAGAAATCTAGATAAGAAAAGAAAAGTTTAAGTGAGTTTTAAAATATTGATTCACCCCCCCCCCCCCAAAGTATTTTTCCAGATAATAGGTATCACAGACAAAGCTCTCGAGTTTGAATCACACCTGGCTTGCATTGGGGGGAAGATTGTTAGACATTGATTAAACCAATGTTCCCCATGTGTTTCGTGACATGTGCTTAGATGCATCTCTTGGATCCATTAACTTTGGCGATGCATCTGTTTACTAACCCCTGTGGATTTTTGGGTAACGGAAATCGTGATTCCAACAATGAAGTAGATCAACTGGTTCTCATAGTTTTTAGGTGATTAGAGAGATAGGGTTGTATCACTTCTAATGGAGAATTTTCACTACACTAAAAGTGAGAATGTTCCTTTCTACATAACTCATCTCATAGCATCCATGGAGTATGTCATCATTTTGATATCCAGGTTGGGTGAAATGCAATTGAATGAATCAAGCTTTTCTGGTAAGGCTACAGTTGGTAACAAAACTGTTGAATGCTAAGATGGGAAACTTGGCCATTTTTTATGACCCGGATTCAATGGAGGAGAAAAATTATGAAGTGAACGACCTTGAATTTCAACAAGAGTTGTGTTTGGATCTGCAACTAGGGACGTCTGAAGTAGATCTTGTCTCTCCTCATCATGGGCTTCAAATTCAATGATGTGATGAAATCCCTGCTCTCGGGACGGATTTGGACAAGCAATTTTGTTTCTTATATATGTTTTGTAATTACATCCTAGTATTTAATCCTAAGATGTAATAGGAGGCTTTATAAGGATGTAGAAATCAATGTCTATTATGTAAAAGGTTATTGCCTTCAAACCAAAGTGCATTAATATAAAACTTTTGAATGTTGCATAT
>APFE030348187.1:0-27722 GCA_000404065.3 Pinus taeda
AAATATTAAATGAAATTACTTAATATGAATGTTGAAATATTTTAATTAACTTTATGTTAAACATAGAATTAATTGTACATCTCTTTCATATTATTTTGTAATATCAATCATGAACAAATACAATGAAATGGAAATGATTGATGTTTTAATGATGATTAACATACACTAAGACCTATATGGTCTAACTTTTTTTTCCCATACGGAAAAATAGTAATTTCATTAAAAAGAGGAAATTACATTCTGTAGATGTTGGTAAATATGCAGTGCATGATCATATCATGTATAAACAATATTGTTGCTTCTATGGTCTAAAAGGTAGGAGATTAATTAGAATGCTTTAACATTTTATTTCTATGCTAAAAAAGAAGTGAGAGAAATGAGATTTGTACTATCAATCATGAACAAATACAATGAAATGGAAATGATTGATGTTTTAATGATGATTAACATACACTAAACCTATATGGTCTAAATTAAAAAGGTAGGAGATTAATTAGAATGCTTTAACATTTTATATGCTAAAAAAAATTGAGAGAAGTGTTCTCAGTCACCATAGTTTTGATGACTTAAAAAGTCAAGAAGGCTGGTAGTGCCATACGTGAGAGTACTTTTCATCTTCAACCCTCTTAAGTTATTTTATACTATGACATTTTGGGAATTCACTGATGCACTTTTCATCTTCAACCCTCTTAAGTTATTTTATCCTATGACATTTTGGGAATTCACTGATGCTCAATTTCATTGTGAACCTCATGAGAATAAGTTCCTATCTTCGTAATGTTTATTTTCTTCTTAGCTCTAGTAGATAATTTTGGTTTCAAATATTGGGGTTGGCTCACCTCCTTATAATATTATAGTATCAATTTTCCATTGAGCTCTTTATTTCCCCACAATTTCTCTTTAAATTGGGAAATAATAATGCTTTTACTGTTGTTTGAATTCTCAAAGATGTTTTCCTTCTTTATTCTCCAATGCTACCCTAGCTTGAGTGAGAGTGTGGGTTTTGACAAGAGTTAGAAGCAATTTTAGGAAACCTCTTGGCATCCATATTCTATAACTCCTTCTTGTACATAAGATACATAGTCAGAGTCATGCTTTGAATAGGGAAATTACTAGCTTCATTAAGGAGGATAGGGTAGAAAGTATTTCCTTTAATATTGAGCTTGTAGGTTATAAATTTCTTTTCAATCTGCTCATCTTCCTCCATGACTCCATGAATATGGTGTAACACCAAACCTCATATCCATATAAATAACAAGAGTGGTAATAATTTCCTATTTAAAGCTAACTAAATATTGATATGTCCTTTCAAAATAAAAAACCAACATAGATTCATTTTAACTCCACATTTGCGAAGGGCCTGGAGGGATCAAATCTCTCAAAATGCAAACCTCTTTGTGAATGCAAAACTTGAGTAAGGGTTTATACTTTGAGAGATTTGATTAGATTTTGATAGATCCAAAGTTAAAATGGATCTATGCTAGTTTTAAGGAACACACTAATAAAATGTTTTAACTATAAGAATTTTTTACTTTTACTTGTTTTATATAATATTATTGATATTTTTTAAAATGTCCTTCTCACACACATATTAAATTATTTTTGTTATTAATATTTTTTTCTCTCTATACATATATTTGATTATTTCCGTTTTTTTTATACCTTGAATTAAAAACACCTATAAATGGAATACTAATTGTCTCTCTTTCTTTATCTCCATATGTTTGATGTTAAAATCTTTTACTCAACATGCATATTGAAATATTTGATTTATAAGAAAAAATACAAATTTATTTGTTGTCAATATTTTTAAAATCTTATATCAACTTCATATTAAAAAATGAAATAAGATTACACATCTCTATAAAATGTGAAAATATAAGATGATTTTATTATTATGTAGTATATAAATATATTAATATATACTTCTTATATACTTTTGATTTTTTTTATATATATATTATATAAATCTTATAATGTATATATATATTTATTTTATTTATTTATTTTATTTATTTTAATTTAAATTACTTAATATTTTCTTTCTAAAGTTTGATATAAATTATGTTATTTAATATGAGACATTGAACTACTTGTTGCTAATAGTAAAATATTTTTTTTATTAATATATTTTTGTTTTAAATATTACATGTACACTGAACATTTAAAAGTCACACATCATGTAATATCAATAATATTATTTTCAGTTGTCAGTGGGGTTTTGGATAGACCGGTGTGCTGTGAAGACACTCATAGATGTTAAGTCACTGGTTCAATTGTCTTCCTTAGTAGGGTGTTATTTTTGAACATGACCATGATGTAGCCTCACCAATGCCAACTTACAAATTCTTTTTATATAAGTAGTCAGAAATTGCATCTCACTCTCATACTAAAAATGACATTTTTTTTTTTTTTTACTTTATATTTCTATAAAAAGTTGATGTAAAATTAAAATGGAATTGAAGTATTTTATTTATGGTTGATATTAATATGTTTTTTAGTTATTACTAGAAAAAATGTAATTTATAAAGTTATTTTATAGCAATATTGTGTTTAATCGCTCTAAATTATTTAAATAATATTTTATCAATTGTAGATTTTGGAAATTGTACGACTAAAAAAATGTATCCATTTCAAAATTGAATTGGAATTTGAGGTATAAATTATTTATTATGGTCTTTGAGCTTCACACATGGAAATATAATTATTGTAACATGTACTTTCTAATGTATTTATAATTTTGAGTTTTTGATTGTGAAACATTGTTTTCGAATTTGAATTTAGTGTTTGCTCTTAAAATCTATTATTGTACCATTGATCCTTTAACTTATCATATTCCTTTTGGTATATGATTATTTTCTATATTTTTTCATTTACAAGCTAATAATGTTAAGCACTTGTGGTCGATTTATTATTGTGGTACATTCTACTTAACATTTAGTTACACTATAGACTATAACAATTTTGTAAGAGTACTAGGTAGTCCTTATGTATAGAAAGTTCAAATGAAAGCATGATAGTGAAATATAGTAATCAAATAGAAAAAAATACCAATAAAGAATTACATAAGTTCCATTAAACGTAATTCCTTTTATTTATTTATTTTGATCGTGTTTACAAGCAAGTAACATGCCTACCAAACTAATTGTTAATGAGTAATTTTCCACTCAACCATAGGAATCAACTATAGTTTCTCCCTATAAGCCAAACCATAGTACCACTATGGTGAAGAAATTTCCTACAAGATTTTGAATCCACTCTACCCAACCCATAATTCCCATGACAAGCCATCTACTCATTATAAAGCTCTCTAGACCCTCTTCCAACCATTAGAGTAACCATAGCACTATATTTTATTGCCCAAAATACAACGGGACTCACTCCTCTCCTAAATAGTTCCCTATAGTATCCTTCTCTTACAACACTCTTTAATGCGTGCCAAAAACTCCTAATCTATTGTCTATGTTTTGATATTTAATGAATAGTAATAATAGGTTTATAAGTTTGAAGGTATTGCCTCAACCACTGGGGATATTCCAAGTATTGAATTTCTCTCCAATCATTCCTTTTTTTCCTACATTTCAACAAGCTTCCACAACTTCTATGCGCCATATCCTCCTTAAGTACATGGGAAACTTTTTCTATAATAGTCAGAACAACCATGAAAACCAAGGAGAAACCATACTCTTGACATAAGATTTTGTCTCTGCTCTATGCCCTCAAATTCTTATTCTATGATAACAGAATAATGCATGGAAAATGTGAAATCATTTTCTTTTGTGAGATATACTCTCTTCCCAAGTCTATGACACTTGTACATGGCTCATAACCACTAGTCGAAGATTGATATGAATGTTGTAAGGAAACATGGGAAAGAAAGTATAGTACTTTAAAGGGAATATCAAAGTCAAATCACTCGACAACCCCTTTTTGTGTTCCCCTCTTATAGTGTCATTATCCCATTGTTTCTCCCTTAAGAATTTTTTTTTACATGATTATCGAAAAAATATTCAGCACACTATAAACCTATGCAACCATTTTGAATCATATGCATTCACCAATTGGATCTTGGCCTTGAGCTTTGCATTATATATATATATATATATATCACATGATCATTATATCTTAACTTCTCATGGATTAATTTCTATCATATAGTAATACATGATTATTACGTATTATACTTTAAGCATAACAAGCTATTATATTACATTCCCCCACCCATTGACCTAACACCTTCCCTAATGCTCTTTTTCCTTCCCACAATAAGACCATGTTTCCATGTCTTTGTTCATCAGTGGCATTTGAAATGATATCCTCTTCATTATAATTAGCCTTGATGGATATATTTGTATTATAGTGTTCCAAAATTCGTTTCATAACCTAAAGATGCTCCCAAGGCGTTATATTTTTAGCATATTTCTACAACAATCATCAAGGTAAACATGTGTGTCATATCCATTTACATGCATAAATTATTCCTTCCATATGAATTTCAAATTCATGATTGAAGAGTATACACACAGACACACATAGACACACATAGACACACACAAAATATAGCTATACAATTCAACAAAGTACTTATCCTTATGCAAATGTGCCTACTCATGGTTACCATGGGTGATATTAAAATTACTATCTTCTCTAACATGCTCTAGCATACATAATTCTGTATTGATCCCAGCCAACACATACCATGAGTCTCTCGTAATAGATTCATTCAAGTCACATCTTCCTTTCCACACTTACCCTTCAAGATATAAGCATCATCTTCTCTACTAAATAGCCCCTTAAGAGTTCCATAATACTAAGGATTTTATGCATGAGAATAATATAAACCTAAAGTGTCTTACTACTAAGGCATCTCACTAGCAACCTCTAGATAAAAATGGATTAAGGAAGTCAAGGCACATCATAAGGTTCTAGTGCCATCATAGTTTCATCCTCCCTAATGCTTTATAGCTCCAACATCCATCATATGTCCTTATCAGAAAACTCCATTATTTCATCTATATCATACAAAGACAATTACCAAGGAACGCCATCATAAATATTTGAACCATAAACTTTAAATTTGTTTGGTATGAAAACAATATTTCACAACTCTATGATCCTTCTCATGATGTATATCGCTTACATTTTGTATTAACTAGTCTTTGCCAAGGACTTACAATCATTGCCATATGTCAAAAAAAACTTTTAGTCAACCAAACAAATTGTGAGTATTCATGCATATAATCTTTTCAGTGAAAGGTTTACAAAAACCAATGAATTAATCTCAAAATTATAACATGCCAATAATTCAATTATTTTTACATATTAATGTATTAAATGCAATGAAATATCATTCCCTATATATGCATTATCAATATGATAAACTATTATACAATGCAATCAAACATATGTGCCAATATTCATGGATGCACAGTTATAACTTGCACACTTACATAATGTACCTAGCTACATTTACTAAATGAATCCTTCTATTGATTCAAGAACACCATAATTCCAACTCATGATTTACCTTGAGAAGTTGGAGGGTTAAACAAACACGTTGACATTTCACCCATCTACCTCCCCAACACTTGTTTACTCATCTAATCAGTTTTGTCTTCAACCACAATACAATACCATAAATATAAAATTTATCTACTAAATAGTACCTTAAACAAACTATAAGTATTTTCCTCTTTTGCATAATAATACCTCGAGAAACCTTCTCCTATTATGGTATTCTTAGTGTTGTCGAAATGTTATAGTCTAATATGCTACTACAAGTAGGGAGATCTTTATATACTTATTTAGTGTTGTAGCCTTCCCAAAGACACGAACACATGGTTATTTCTCATGCCATTTGTTTCATATGATTACACATACTCATGTTGGGAAAAATACTGGGGAGGAGGGGGGAGGGGAGGATGGGAATCAATATTTTATAACTCACTTAAACTTTTCTTTTCTTATCCAAATTTTTGTATGCAACTATAATGAAGCAAATATGTGTGTGTACGCGGTTGTTATGCAGACAACTAGCGTATATCCAGTTTTAATTAATCCATCATCTGTTTAACTTGAACCAACATATCAGTACTTCATTAGACATTAATTAAATAGTACCCATGTGCAGTAATCACAAATTAAAACGTAACACATTAGCAACACATCAACACACATAAACACTAGGATTTTTAGGTGGAAACCCAACGTGGGAAAAAACCACCACTGATGTCGTCTCTATATTTATCTTTTATTATAACGAAAACATATTACAATTTTGTATTGATGCAGACTCATACCAGAACACAGGCACTCACTTGCAGAAGGCTACAACGTTCTCTCATTCTTTAGTACCCATTGGAAGGGAACTCCAAATCCCTGATCTCGTTTACCAACACCCAACGGAAGGGAGCTCCAACCCTTGAAACTGAAAAAGAATCCAAACTAAATCAGTATGATGCATATGTCACCAGAGTCTCTGACTGCTACTAGCTATAGCACTATCTACTGAAAATTTTGCGCTACTATTGAATCTACACTATTGTCAACTCTTCTCTGCGCTCCCCGTATTTGACTGCTACTAGCCTCTGCCTCTATCACTTTGACATATGACTGCATCAATTGCCACTGATCCATCTTGCTAATGTGTATTGTGGGCTCCTGTAGCAAGGTAATGATCCATGAGACAAAAAACACCTCAATGGACCCTGCCAAATTTCTACACTCTTGGAACTATTACTTCACATCACCCACCTCACATCAGAAGGTATGGGTGCATGTGCTCCCTTTGCCCACATGGCTTGAAATTTTTCCCTCCTGGAGGTCTCTGCTTGAGTGGATGTCTCCACTCAGTCTCCTCTCTACTTCTCGAATTGTGGCTGCTCCGCAACTTGTTGAGGCTTCTTTCAAGGTTGCTTCTAATGCTACATGTTGATAGGTAATTCATGCTCCCTCTTAACCACCAAGTCTCTAACCTTTTCCTTGCTCCTCAAGGCTTTACATGCATCTTCAACCTCAAGAGAATACAGGTTCTTGATTCGCACACCGATCTGTTTCATCTGTCTCGTGCCGATGTGTGTAAGGAAAACCTTCTCTTTGATAAATGTCACATCGTATGGACAATTTGGAAACTTAGATTCGCGCTGTAATTGTCCCCCTGTCAAAAAATTTTCTGAAAAAATAAAAAATAATAAGAATAATAATTTAAATTAGCAATATCTCCCTCATCGAAACTTTGATTCCGTCGATTTTTGTTTTTGAATTTGGGTATTTTTTCTCAAGGAATCCATATCTGCTATTTGTTTTTGAAAAATTTTCACAAAAAAATTTAGCTGTGCTCTGCAAACTCGCCACTCGAAAATATTCCTGCTTTGATACCATGCAGATATTTACTATATATTCAACATCTTATGTGATATGCTAAAACAGAAGATAATAATCTACTCTACTCTTCAATGGAAACCAAAATGGACCGATGAAAATAATAAGCAAAAAAGGAAGAATATCAAGCGCACATAACACAATATTTCTTTGGGGAAAGAAACTACTAAAATCTCAACTATGTATATTGCATTTTCAGAAGAAAAAGCATAATATATTCATATAAAAAAAGGATTACATAATGCAAATGCAAGAAGCATACGCAGAAACGTGGACCGAGCCACATACAAATCTGCATAAACAGATCCCAAATATAGCCCCGAAAGGCCAATATTGTCCCAGAAAACAAGGCAAACCCAACTATAAGGTGCAGAAATGGCACCAAAGCACCAAGCAGACAAGCATCGGAAGACAGCGCAAGATCTGACCTTCCAATACAAAAGGAGAGGCACAAAATGAGGAAGAGAGCAACAAAAGAAGCCACTCCTTCCCTGCCCCCTCAAATTCTCCACTTGAAGACGAGAAACAGAGGAAGAACACTGCCTCAATCATCCGCATTTGCCTGCAGAAAAGACCAACGGAAATATCCATAGAAGCGGCACCAAACAGAGTAAAGCACCGCTGTTCCCTCAACGCTCCAAAGGATATTCCGCGGCCAGAACAAACCTAACTACCGCCGAGAAGGAGAAGACCCACCGGAGCAGAGGCGACACCTGGGGGCAGAGGCGGCAAGGGAACCCACCTCGCCCCCGCTCAGAGAAAACTAAAAGACCAGAAGATGAAACAAGCCAGCAGGACAAAACCCCCTCTGCTAGCCTCTCGCCGCCTGACTCAGGAGAGCCCGCTCCTCACACCGATCGCCGCTCGCCTTTGGAGAAACCTCGCAGATTCGTTGGAGAAACCCACGTAGTTCCCCTCTCGCCTCTGGAGATGCCCCGCTGCCTGAGGAGAACCCTTGCTGATCGTCGCTCTGGAGAAGCCCTCGCTGCCTGTGGAGAAAAACCCTGCTGCTATCCGCTGTCGCAACCTCTGACCGCTATGCTGTCTGCTGCCCCCTGTACTCAATGACTACTTTGCTCTTGCTCTCATCGCTCCTGCTCCTGTCGGTTCCCCTGCTCCTGCTCCTCTCGGTTCTCTCGCTCCTGCTCCTGCTCCCTCTCTCTCCTGCTCCTGCTCCCTCTCGCTCACCTCTTCTGTGCACAAACCCTCTCGTTCCCTCTCTTTCCTTCGTTCACCGCTCCTGCTCCTGCCAGCTCCACTGCTCCTGCTCCTGCTCCTCCCGGTTCTCCTGCTCGCCGCTCCTGCGCTCACCGCTCGCTCTCTTTCATGCGTTCACCGCTCCTGCTCCTGTCGGCTCCCCTGCTCCTGCTCCTCCCGGTTCTCCTGCTCGCCGCTCCTGCTCCCTCTCGCTCCTACTCCTGCTCCCTCTCGCTTACCTGCTCCTGCCGGTTCCCCTGCTCCTGCTCCTCCCAGGTTCTCCCGCTCCTGCTCCTGTTCCCTCTCGCTCACCTCTCCTGCGCACAAACGCTCCCACTCACTCTTTGCTACGTTCAAACCCTCTCGCTCTTGCTCCTTTTCCGCAATTGAAAAAGGCCACAGAGCAAGATCATCTATCTATATTGCATTAACTAGAAGACCTGAGAAGAAAATACAATGTTTGTTCAAACCGAACAATTCCTGCATAAGTACAATCTATCTCTCTACTTCATAAGACAGCTCAAGCCAATACTTAGCCAATTCTTATGCCTACCAAGCCCCTACTTCCTTGGGCAATTCTTGAGAGAATTAGCCCATATTTAATTGGGAAAATCCCTCACCACAACTATGTAATCAATCACATGCCTTCTATTGATTGTATGCACCATCTGTACAACTCGGAAAATTATACAACTAATATTATATTGTCCCTAAACTCTAATATCAGTTGGGTTTTCCTTTGAACTGACATGGGTGAGTTATTTATGAGTGAATATTCAGTTAACTGGTGGAGCAGTGAAACTGCACTAATGTTGCTCCCCACTACTAGACCTCCTACTAGTTTCTCCAACTATTTGAACTAGTTTAACTGACTATAACTCAGTTAGATTGAGTTAATTAATTACAACTGAAAAGAACTCAAAATGTACCCCTAAAATTTAGGAATCTCTCTACATGACTCTAGATAGACTTCAAAATCGAATTTATGGAGCAAACTAAGTCAACTTAACTTAGTTAACTGCTACAAGCTGTTATGAGAATACAATCACAATTTAATTCCCAATTTATAATTCAATGACAAATTAAATTAGAATTTCTAGATGTTATTTTTAACATTTCTTGTTGTTATTTTCAACACTAAAGAAGATAAGAAGTTCTTTGGGATTTCCCATAGAGAGGGGTTTTTCCCTGGCCGAGTGCCTACATATTTTATTTATGTTAATTTTTTTGGCATTTATTTGATGATAATAACACTAACATAATCAACATAAGAAAAATATAATATCACAGGTAAATGTCAAATAAGTAAAATCAAGAATAAATTGCCCTAATGCTGCCCTATTAGATTTCTCAACATGGTATTAGAGCTAAGGTAAATAAGCATTGGCAGTTGGAAGATCCCTATTGGTTGGAAAAACAAGAGTCTCAGATATAGGTCTCAATATCAAGCTACCTAGAAGGAGGACCGAATTAAATAATCTTATTCCTGAACTTCTTTATAAGACAAAATCTTAGTAGTTAGGCCACAAACCTAAGTTAGAAAAACAAAGAAGCTGCAAAGCATCAATTAAGGATTCAAGAAGGACAAACTATGAGCATTAACCAAGCTGAGATCCCTAAAATATAGAGCAAAGGTATGTGTATAGAGTTAGGATCTTAATTTTCCACAAATCCAAATTATAAGGTTCTGAGCATAATCTAGAAGGGTGATTGAATCACAAATTGGAATATCTTTTATAACCGTTCACTTGTTGAAAGGTTTAAGGACTGAATTTTATAAAGGAATTCTTAAGCTCACTGGAAGGCTTGATTAGAAGATACAATCATCACAAGGACTACAAATATAGATATGTGTACATTTAGGGAAGGGTATAGCTCCATAAACCAACGAATGGAGTATCTGAGGTCTAAAGAGACCTGTGCATACATAAATATGGAAGTCAGAAGCCAATATTTGTTGTCCAAGGCATTTTTAGGCCTATCTTAAGCCATCTCCTATAAAAATTCATAACCTATTGTTGAAGAAAGGAGGACCTTAAGGAAGGAAGCAACCTATAACAGTCAAAATAGTTGACTTAGCACCTTGAAATTTTTTTACTATAGTAAAGAGAAACCATCACACAAGGACTACAAATATAGATATGTGTACATTTAGGGAAGGGTATAGATCCATAAACCAACGAATGGAGTATCTGAGGTCTAAAGAGACCTGTGCATACATAAATATGGAAGTTAGAAGCCAATATTTGTTGTCCAAGGCATTTTTAGGCCTATCTTAAGCCATCTCCTATAAAAATTCATAACCTATTGTTGAAGAAAGGAGGACCTTAAGGAAGGAAGCAACCTATAACAATCAAAATAGTTGACTTAGCACCTTGAAAATCTTTTACTATAGTAAAGAGAAACCATCTAGTATTGAGACCAACTTGGAGTTATCTTATGAATCAAGTAATTATTGCCATTACTCTTTATGTTTTAGTCATCTAGCAATATGTTTTTAGTTTTCTAGAAAAAATAACAAGCTCTATGAAATATCAACCCTTCATCATGAAAGACAAAGGTATGTAATATTGAGGTATGTATAGAAAATTCATTTGTTAAGAGTCTATCATGAAATGTTAGGGTTAGTTTCTTGTATGATTATAGGGTTGTCAAGTCGTCATTGTGTTGAAACTTGAATATTTTTAATAACTAGGGTTTGAAAACCCTATATAGGTGATATGAATGTCTCGCCCTCATTCACGTGTCCCCTCTTAGAAAACCTATCTTATAATGTCTAGGGTATATGACAATCCTTGACAATAATGAAATTGAATGATGTCTAGGTTTTGTAACTCAAGTCCCTAGGAATTCATTCTCTAAAAGGTAATGGAAACCCTAGATAATCATCATGCTATTGTACTCGTATATTTTGGTTGTGCATGTCAATAAATATTGCAGGTATATATTAAGAATGGTGACTTGGTAAATCGAAGTTGACTCTTATGGAGAAGGATCACAAATATTGTGTCATGATTCAGAGGGAGTCCTTCAATAAGGAAACCCTAAAAGGTTTATAAAAGTAGTACCTCAAGGTAAGTTTAAGAACACAAGATTCGTAGCTAATCTTCTTCATTAAAAGTTATGATCATTTTTGAAATTTTCTTTGTATTACTAACTCTCTCATCTCTAGGGTTTTGAATCACAAAGATTCTTATTTAGGGTGTTTAATCTTTAGAAGTAAGACCAATACATGATAATATGAGAGTAGTCTTATAGCATAAGTGAAATCTTGTAGTGTGAAAGTGTAGTCCTGAAGCGAAGTATAATATAGTCTAGTAGATCGAGTTATGTAGCTTATGTGAGAGTAGACTATTACTGTGTTGAATATATTGAATGTCATTATATAGGGATCAAATGTCATTGTGGAATCAAGAGTACAATAACATTTAGATACCGATAATATATGATCTTGAGGTAGAGCATCAAAATCAAGAGCATATAGTTATTATGAGAGAGGGGTTGTTACAGAGCAGTGAAATTATAATATTCAGCGAGAATTTAGTAACGAGAGGCGTGTAACCAATGCGAAGGCATACACTAACTCTATGTGGTAGAGAGAATATAGATCTGTAATTAATGCATAGTGAAAACATGTGACTAAGGCAGAATGAGAGAATTTAACTGCGGCAGAGCAAGAGGAGACTTGTCATAGAACATACCATAAAACTTTGCGAAACCCAAAATTGACACCCAAAATATCAGAGCCATAACATCCATCGAACTTCCTTTTGGAGATCACCCCAAAGGGGTATTTACACTTATTTTCGAATGCGAAAAAGTGCCGCTTGGAGGCAAGCTAACATGAGGCCGACTTAGGCCTCTTGGTGGCAAGACGACACGAGGCCGACTTAGGCAAATTTCAAATTTTCAAGTTAATAATTTTCCCTCCAATTTGAAGTCGAATTGAGGATTAAAATAAAATTCCTTTTATTTAATTACTTGAAGTTGGTTGAAGTTTAATCAAATTTTGTGTTAGAGAATTTCTTCCTAGCTTCCAAAAATTAACACATTCCAAGGGATGTGTTTTTCATAATCTAGCTGTTGTTTGTGGTTTATTTGTTTGACTATTCTCATAGAGGATGAATGGAAAGGAATAGAGCTACGAGAATTCATTAGCACAATATGTACTAGAGGATATCCCCATGGCGGTTTTAGCTAGCAAAAAATACTCATTAGGTCTATATTGGTTACCTTTATGTGGGAGTAGGATTTTTTAAAATCAATTTGTATCTTAAATGGTATAAATATGGGCAAATCTTAATAATGCTTAATATGAGAACTATTAAATTTTTGGCTGTATTTTTTAAAAATATTCAAATTTTTAAGGATTTATGATAATATATATATATATATATATATATAATATATATATATATATATATATATATATATATATATATATATATGACAAATTTTGATGATTTTTTAAAGTAAAATAATTGTCCTATCATATTCTAGCAAGTTGTCATTGGAAAAAAATGTAAATTGGCTTATCATTTTTTGGAAAAAATAGAAAATTAGCTCCATGGTGAAATTTAACCCCTTAAATATTCATTTCTTGGGAAATGACTTGATTGCAAGTAATTAGGGATCTTCATTTCAAGGACGAAAGTAGGATTTATTTGAATTTATCCTTTCTGTTCTATTTGAATAACTAGCCAATCATATATGACCAAGATGATGCACATATCAACATAAATCAGAGTCATTCTTGGTGGATGAATGGAAAGAACATAAATAAGAAAATTAGTTGACACAATAGGTTATAGTATTAATCTCTATGATAGTGTAGCTAGCATGCATATTTGTACCTTTAATTATATTGGGGCTTAATGGAGAGAGCTTTGATATAATAGTTAGGAATGTTCACTTGTAAATTTTTAAATCAATTGAACTATTACTTTTCTTTGGTTGTTCCTAATTAGCTCAACTTATCTTTGATCTAGTCAATTTAGCAAATGAAGGTTCTGATATTTCTAATTTCATGTATCTACAAAATGATTTACTTCATTTTTTTTATGTTTCCACTTGTAGAGTGGGGTTTCGACATTCCATCTTCAAAAAAATTCCCTCATTTTTCTTATTTGATTTATGAATGTATTTATGCAAATGTGAATGATTTCTATCTTGTGTTGTTTTATCATAGTTTGAATTTGATGATCCACATTAGATTAAGTTAGAGAATTGTATTTATTGTAGACTACTCGTACTACTACCAGCCATCACAACGCTCCGAGCCCTAACCACAAATAGCATATAACGTACCAAAGCTCAAAGTTTCTTGCATATTCACTCATTTCTAAGTCAGTTAAGGTAGGAACGAGCTTGGGAATCTATCGAGATAATCGAACCCTACTCTATCATTCCTACAGAAAGTGCATGCGGTTATAGAAACCAACTACAACAAGTGGAATAAGCTACATGAAGCACAAAAGTTCTACAGGAAGCCTCTAAGGGTGCAAGAATGGTGCCTATGGTCGATTTGGTCTTTGATTATCATTATACCAGACCTTATAGTGAAAAGTAAGTTGCCCTTCTCTTCCTTCTGTCCATAATTCACATGTTAGTGCACCTTGAACTCTATTAGTAATTGAAATCATCTTGTGGATTAAAAAGTGTTTTGTGGCTATAAAATACAAAAGAGATACATAATTGTCATCAACAAGAGGTTCCAGCCCTTTGTTCCCTTTGAATTCATATTGGAGCCATCATAGGAAGAAACCATCCTAAATCTAGTTGAAAACAAAGAAGAAGATCAAAGGGGGATTCAATAGGAGAGAGCCTACAAATACTAAGAGAATTCACCTTCATCCCCCTGTAGTAGACATTTTTAAGAGGCATCAATGGTTAGGTTTCTTTGAGCTACTAAAAGGATATGATGATGATATCACTTATGAGTTTTCCATGGCCCTAAATGCTCAGGAAAGAGAAAATGCTACTACTGTGGTGAGGGAATTATCCATTACCATCACCCTTGAGATGATTAGAAGGGTGGAAACACTTCCCCTAGGGGTCCAATGGAGAAAAGAATACAAGTCTAACATTGCCCTTGCTAAGAAGAATTTCTTCATTGATGATGAGAAACCAATTCAAGATAAAAGTGGAGTCAGAAAGGAGAGCCTCCCCTATCCATGGAATGAGGTGGCCTACCACATCCTTAAGGTAATTTCTTCTGAAGGAAGACTGAGTGTAGTCTATGGCGACCGGTTCATACTGCTCCATGAACTAACAATCTGAACCAGATTTCCGATAGCCAAAAGACTCAGTGTGCCTTATTTCGTCCCATAATCCATCATGGACATGAGCCAGACGGTGAAAGAGGGAAAGGAACAACACTTAGTACACCATGGCCTAATCAAAATAATAGTGGAATATTCTTTGAATGACTTGAGAGTTTCTCTCGTTTGGTTCACATTTAGAGATATGGATATAGAATCCTTCCTTGACACTCATGTCCTTGCACTTGGTGAGACCCCAACCTCTAGTGTTGAAGGAGAAGAAGTAAAGGCAGAATAGGAATGAGAAGAAGAATCAGGAGAGGAAGAAGCATAAGAGAAAGGAGAAGAAGAAGCAGGAGAGGAAGAGGCTAAAGTAGAAGAGGAAGAAGAGGCAGAGGTAGAGAAAATAGAGGAAGAATCACAGAAAAAGGAAGAGGTGGAGGAAGAACAAAAGGAAGAAGAAGAGGAGGAGCAACAAGAAGAAACAAGCCCTAATAAAACCTATGCACCTGGAGAAGAAAAGATATCCCCATAGCATCAATGTTTGCCTCCTGGACCCACTGAAAAGGAGGTAGTTGCTACCTTGGCTGCCTTGAGCACAACAATCAAATCTAAGAAGAAAAGGTAGAGGAAAACTCTTCTCTAATTCAAAACAAGGAAAAGCACTAGGATTAAACAGGGAAAGCCTCATAATCCCACAAGGACCCTTATTCTGATTGAAGAACCATCAAGTAAAAGAGAGGAGCTAGAACATATTGAAAGGAAGGTTGAGAAAGCCACATATCCTGGAGCCATCTCAAAGACTCCCATAACCTATGTAAGAAAGCATGTCACCAGGTCAACCTCCTCTAGGAAGCCCAAGGCACCCATCACACTCCAACAAAAAGGAAAAAGCTTGCTGCAAGGAACACAAAGCCTGCTATAAGAAAAACAGACAGTGCTACATGGAGAGGAGAAAATGCTACAGGAAGATCATAAGGGGTAGAAATAAGGCAAATAGGCAACAAATCAGTTACAGGAGGGGGGAACTTCTCCAAGAACATTTGAGAGATATTTTCCAAAGTTGTAGGAGCCTAGTTCATAACCCAATTTGAGCTCCTATTACAAGTTCATTGAAGGAGGCAGAGTGATCCCGCAAAAATTTTCAGTTTGTCTCTTCTTTGAACTTGAAGAAAAGAGAGGAAGGCCACATAGCTGGATGCAGAATGCCAAATATAAGAAAGTGGAAGATGTGGGACTTATGGAAAAATATCCTAGAAATGGGCAAGGAGTTGAGTGAGTTAATGGATAGAGAGTACACAATGAGAACACAATTGCAGGAAGAAAAAAAATGGTTGAGGAAGAAATTACAAGAGAAGGAGTCCCAATTGGCCAAAATGGAAAGCCTCTCCATGGAGGCACTTCAATGTAGATTGCCATCCAAATCCTATTCACTTTTCCTAAAAGACCAATGGATGCAGTTCCAGATCAAGACATTAGAAAAACACGGGTCCATGCCATTCCAGGACTACAAGTAGTTCATTGAGTTGAGTGACAAGAGTGGCATTGAAGACAAAACCAAATTAGTTGAATTCTACCTACACAACCTCACCTTAATTGATATGAATGTTTGGTATCCAATGCAAAGTTGGCAGTCTTTCAGCTGATGGCTATTGTATCTTGGATGAGGCATGAGGAGGCCATGGATGAGGAGGTGAAGAGAGCATTGGTAAAAGAACACAAGGAACCCCTCTACATCAAGGAAGAGAAGAAAAATTTAGTGGTTGTAATTAGTAATCACAACATCATTTCCAATGATTCTAAGTTGGAACCTGGATACCTTTCCACCCAAGAACAAGTCATCTCTCACTCTGAGGACACTCTTGGGATGTTGGGGACAGAGAGACAACAAGCATGTTAGAGAAGATGTAATAACCTTCCACATAGCTCTATATCAGGGAGTATCACTCTCTTGAGAGATTGAAAAATGCCTTGGATATAACACTGTTGTACAAGAGGGACATGAAAAGTTTGAAGATCAACTAGATTGGACTTAAGCTAAGTCCACCTTTGTTGTTGGGTTTCCGGGAAGGAAGGAAGGAAGAAGAGGACAGGAAGCAATGGGAAGATATAGAGAAAAATAGAGGCTTCTATCATTAGGAAGAGACACCATCTATAGAATCTTGGGATGTCAGAAAGACCACGAGGGCCATGAAGGCCATGGACATAGATGAATAGGTTTCTCAGAGGATGAGAAACAATTTCAGTAGGGGGTGATGATGAGGCTCATAAATAGGTTTACTACATGGTTCATAATTCCATCCTCCAACTTATTAAATTAAAATTTCTCACATTTATCTACAAATTTTGTTATATTATGCTTAGTGTGACGAGTAAAGATGTGTTACTATGTCATGTTTGTGTCATTTCATAATATTTACAAGTCGGCAACTTTCATTTGAGTTGGAAAGCATTTACTTTCTCTACACTAGAACTAGCCTTTACATTTTTCTTGCAGTAGTTAGACTCCTTTCAATTCGGTAGGTAAGTGGATTAGAACCCTAATGATCAAGTGACCTAGTTGAGGGTGGCATGGGTAAAATGATGCATCTATTGTCTATATAACACTATCACCTCCAAGTTTGTACGAAACCCCAGGTTGATAATTAAAGCTGGTAGCCTTGGGAGTTGTAGAATTGTTGTTGTAATATTGAGGTTCATCAGATGCCTCAAGAGAAGAAGAGCAACAAACAAGAAAAAAAAAACAGATTCGAAAGAGCCCTTGTTTTCATTGATAAAAAATGGTGAAGATAGTCATCAAGAATTACCAAGTATTGCACCTTTTTTAATTGTAGATGTGAAGGCAATCTTACATCTGATTTCCCATTTCATTTCACATGTAGTGATGATGAGACTATTGAGATTGATGGATTAGAAGATGATAACCAATTGATTGAGATTGACATTTTAGAAGAAAATGGAGGCAATCCTTTTGGAGAGAAATTAGATTCAAAAGGTGAATAGAAATGCAAGATAGTGGCCCCATAAGTCGAGATTAGAAGGCTCACAGTTGAGAATGAAGACCAACAAAAGTTATTACAATTTTTTGATGAAAAGGGGTGTGGTTACAAAGAATAAATCATAGGTTTCAAAACTCTAATGGAAGAATTAAGAAGAATCAAGGATGCAACGAGCAAGAATCTTAGAGAAAGAGTCAATTATTATGAAAATTTGGGAGTTGAAGAAAAATTTGCAAGAGGAATTAGAAAGGATCAGATTGAGCGCTCAAGAAACTACAAGCACATCAAAAAATAATGGATAAGATCGTTGCAACGTGAAAAAGGAGAACCATCAACAAGATCAACAAGCAAAATAAGAGCCAAGAAAAGTGCATTCAATAAGAAACTCCATTGTACCCATAATGAAAGATATCAAGTGTTTTAATTGTAAAAAACTTGGACATGTTGCAGAAGATTTTAGAAACAAAGAGGTCAACTCCTCTCAGCAAAAGAAACAACAAAGTGAAAAGCACCCTCAATTAATCATGCAAGGAAGATTGCCCCCATCGTGATGATTATCAATAATGAGGTATAATTGCTATTTTTAAGGTTACCATTTCTTTTGAAATGTTCTTGGCCATAGAGCCATTTCCATTGACTGAAGGACTCATGCAAAGAATCAAAGGCAGATCGGTCAGAGTTATAAACCTATTCCTTTGTACCATGGTCACATAAATTTCTACATGTGTAGCAACATTCGCCACAAGGCCAAGGATTGCAAGCTACCCACGTGTTAGAGGAAATCTAGTTAAAGTGAGAAAATCATGCTAGGTCAACCACATAGGAAGAGAGGTGTTGCACATGTCAAACATCAACTTATCAAATTTTGGAGGAGAAAGGAGCAGGAAGAGACCCTTACAAAAAAATGATGTCTGCATGGTCTTTGGGGGAGCATATGGCCTCATCATAGGTGTAGTCATATAGGAAATATTGTATATGGAAAGCTTTATGTTTTAGAAAGGTGATACATGGGCATAAGGGGAGCTACATGAGGCTTGAAGTATTGGTTTTATTTATGAGCTATTATTATTTTCAGTTTGACATCTGTTGGATCAACCATATTTGTTATTGATAGCATTGGAGCAATTACATGTTGAGTTTCTAGTTATATTTTTTAAGACATGTTAACCAAATATTTGTTCTTATGCACATGGACAAGGAGCTTATTTGATGTAATTATGATGTGTTTCTTCATGTTTTTTTGAAGCCAATTTATTTTGTAGACTTTCCTGGTAGATATATGCAGCAAGGGATTGTGATGAGATTGTGGGAGAGTGTTGGTTTACTATAGTTTACGACAATATGGCTCGATGATGACTAATTTTTATTGTTGATCATATATTTAAAGATTTATGTTGCTAATGGTGAGTTTGTCCAGAACATCGTGATCAATTCTTAGAGTATGAACCCTTCAAAGAGAGGAATGTGAGGGAGTGAAGGAAGATCACATATTTAGGGGGAGAATTCTTGCTTCTAGTGGACCAATAGATTGTTGGCATTATGTTCATGATGTAGGAGCTAATCATGTATTTATTCGTTTAAATTCACTTTCTCTATATTGTTGAGTAAGGATTTGTTGTTTTCGCAACATGATTTATCGATATTCATATATTGATGTATTAATATGCTTGCATGGAAAAATTGGGTGTGCATACTGTTGCTCATGCTGTATATATTTATATGTTTGGTGTATTCTACTTTGGGATGTTTTACATTTAGATGGCTTATGAGCCAAAGCGAGTTGGATTAAAGAGTGTGTATGCTACCTGTGATGTTCTTTTGTTGCTTGGGGTTGTGGCCTTTACATGGAGAGAGTATGTTGATCTTGATTATGATGTGGTCATGAGTGCATTAATTATTTGTGTCAAAATATTATGTTACTATTGTTGTTTCTTAGATTTCATCTTGGATGTGTTACTTGTTTTGCTACGCATTGATGATGTTTGAGAGATTGTTGTTGTGATGCTTTTGCGACTTGTTTATTTTCTTCTTGGAGCTAGAGTTGGTGCTATATAAGCACACTTCTAGGAGACTCATGATGATATAACACTTTTATTGATGACGACTTATATGTTGCTGCCACTATGTCATGATGTTTGAGTTGCTACTACTAGTTCAAATTATCATGTTACTGATATCTATGCGAAAAATGGTGGGTGTCTTGTGCTCTTTCCATGACTTTTCTACCAAGAGATTATTGTTTGTGTTGATTTGTATTTGATATGCTACTAAACAATTTTATTTACTGCTATATTTAATGGCTTGTGTGGACTTTAGATGCTGTAGATAGCTTTCATTGACAACACATTTATGTTGCTGCTGAGATTCCAGATTATGGTTGAGATCTTGAAAGTAGCCATGTGTTACCATTTGCTATGGTATTGTACTTTCACTATTGCTACATAGAGCACATATTATTGCTCATGGATGCCATGTATGTGCCTCATATCATTATGATGAGCTTGCACAGAGGAGAGCACATGTGTGTGCATTTATATAAGCCATGTATCCTTATTATTTCATCTTTTGGTGCGTTTGTCATAGAGAGACACATTGTGTCCAACATGTTTGTAGAGGTGTGTCAATTTGAACTATGTATGGGCTATTAATGTCAAAGTCTTGTATTGTATATTATTGACATAGCCCATTGTCTCATTTTTGTATTGGGTCACTAGGTGAAATGATATATCTTGGGTCTATGTAATCATGAGTCATTGGTTGGTGATAGGTGTGCTTATAGAAGAGTCACATATTAGTCATATACAACCATGTATTTTCTCTACGAAGCCTTGTACTTGTATTACACATCATTGTACACCATTAGTGACAAATTGGTTAGTCCCTTGCACTTGGCTAGGAGGCTTATTATATAGAAGCATAAGTGTTGGTACAATAACAAAGAGAGTATGCTTGCACCCCCATTATATGCTTAGGGGGAGCATGGTTAACATGAGATGTTATGGTGTTGATCAGAGACATGTTTTGCAGCCAAGTTCTTTGTTTAACATACTTATTTTGCAGGAGAAACATCAACTTCTATCAGAAGATTAGTTTGTATTAGGTATGTAGGTAACATGGTGTTGAGTATTTTAGGAGGATTATGCTAATGTTGGCATTGCTACGAGTTTCCCTTTTCCATTGATGTCAAAGGGAGAGAAAAGGATTTGATGCAAGAAGTTGACATCAACATCAAAGGGGGAGAATGTTGACAACTAGTTGGAATTTACGTCAACAAGTTAATCAGGATGTGATGCTTATAGGAGAATGTCAACAATTCAAGTCAATAATATTGTGATACTTACAGAGGGATTGTAGGAGGATGCAGAGGAATCTGACAAGTTGGAGCCTTATGATGATGTCTTGATGCTTGTAGAAGAGGTTAGACAGGCTTTGGAGATGCGTGGTGAAGTGCTGAAGCGATATGATAGAGGTTTAGACAAAGGATCTTGCTAACACGACTATCGAAGTAAACACAACACGTAATAATGCATCCTACAGAGCATGTGACCTATTTTATAGCATGATTCTCGATAATAAAGGGCGCGAAAATGCTTGGAAGGGACAAAAAAACCCAAGGGAAAAACTATTGAATTACCCAACGAATTGATGCTCGCAAGTATGACTAACATCTATTTGATACGATCAACATTACTAAGAACAAAATCTTTGGATTTGCCCATGGTAATTTCAAGCAAGAAAAACTATTAAAAGGCAAGGAGTTCGATCAATCTATGTGTACATTCTTCGTGAGTTATGATCTGGAACAGGTGATTACATAGGGTGCAAGGAGGAGGCTTATATTTAACTACTTAACGATAGATCCAAAAGAAATTGGGGCAGAGTTCTTCATTGTTTGGTTTGTTCTTTGATATGTGGTGAATAAACATAGTCCTGATATAATTAAACATTTTTGAACCCCTCATTCTTTATTGATCATACTGTTGGTTGGTGGTTCTTTTATTATATGTGTGTCATATAAATTTGGTAGAGGCTTTGCTAGTATGAGCACATCATAATTGATGAAGGCTCTGTAGACTTGTGTGCACCATATAACTATTGTTTAGCTCCTTATTATTAATCAATTCGATTGTAGGAATGATAAAATCAAATCTAATTTAGTGTTGAAACCTTTAGATCGCCCCACAGAAATATGACTGAGTATTTAATGATATATTGATGCACAAACAAAATCAAATTGTGGACTTCTGTAGTTTCTTGCCAAAGGGTTTTGTGATGAGGTTCTTTGCAGAAATATGTACAAAGATAATTTTTTTATAGGGGTTTATACATCTAAACGAGTGCAATGAGTTTATATTAGTTTATCAATGCACAAATCAACAATACCAGAGGAGTGTGTAGTGACAGAGGTGAATGCGCAGTGAGAAAAGGTTAAATGACAATGTTTCTCTGAGAGATCAACACCTTGAGGACAAAATTTTATATGAAAAAAATTAAATACTTGCTTATGAATTTATTATTGATTTGTAAAGAGTAGATTTCCATTCTTTTAAAATGTCTATAGATTTTGAATTATTAACTGAAATTTTTAGTTATTCAAAATAATTTAAAATCATACTCTAGAACGAAAAGACAATTTTAATGACTTATTCTTATCCACTAGAAACTATGACTATTAGAAGACACTATTAGAAGAGAATCTTATGATATCAAAAACACCTAAACTTCATATAAAAAGCTACCAAATACTTTAAATTTTAATAAATATAAAACTTCAATTAACATTTTAAATTTTGGTGAATATAAAACATCAACCAGTGTGTTTGAAATTAGTTATATTCAAATTAAAGAAAATTTTATTATCATGTGCAAAGTTGAGTATCATAACTTTCCCAAACTTAAAAAATGTTTTACTTTATAATATACGAGGAAGAACTTAGAAACAAATTTGTCTTGGAAACTATTTTTGACTATATATTTTTATGGTTAGTTTGATATATATTGTTGCGGAAGTTAATTAATTATTGTTTATATGGTTGTACATCTGGTTGGTTTTATATTGATAAGTGTTTGGTTCCAATCCTTTTCGATTAAGACCATTATTACGGATGACATCTATTCATTTGTTGAGACCATGAATATAGAGATATATGGAACTTGTAATAAATTTGTCAACATAAACTGTTACACTTCACCTAGAGCATTCGAGCATTGGCTGGCACTGGTGAAGTCATCTACAGCGGCTAATGCTAACGTTGATAGTTGCAGTGAATAAAATGATATCGCAATGCCATTCTGTAATTGAAGTTATTCAACTCAACAAGACACTGTTGAAAAGAAATGTATTCTGGAAAACAAAGGTGAGTTGACTTCGACTGTATGATATTCAAGTCGATACGTGGGGTGCTTTATATGCTCGAAAAGTGAAATGTACTTCATTTAGCGCTTTCTCAAGTCAAGTCGAATATCCATTAGAGGAAAGGTGGTTCCGAAATCGCTTTCGCAACTCAAAGTCGAGCTCTGCATCTTGTCAGATTGTAGAGTTCAATGTATGATATTCAATTGTAGAGTTCAATGTATGATATTCAAGTCTGGGGGCGTTTTATATATCCTCGAAAAGTATAACGTACTTCATTTAGCGCTTTCTCAAGTCACGTCTAATATCCATTAGAGGAAAGGTGGTTCCAAATCGCTTTCCCAACTCAACGTCGAGCTCGCTTCTGCATCTTGTCAAACAATGGAACCCTCTAGGAAATATCCTTTCAAGTAAATGTGTCTGCACAACCGCGTTCGCAACGCAGGTCGAGCTCGCATTTTCAACTTGTGAAACTGGAACCGACTAAGAAATTTCATTTGAACTCAATATCTCGTTACTGCGAATTTCATGACGGACTTTAATCCACTGTAATTGGAAAATTCAAATTGTAAGAAATAAAAAAGTAAAATTTGAATCAGAGTCGTATTATTTTATTTTCAATTGCTTTAAAGTTTATATGATTGAGCAGAGAAGCTCATTTTACAGTTCAATATGATGTGTATTGTATATATAATTGACATTAAAATATTTTAATCATCAAACATTAAAATATTTTATTTTCAATTGCTTTATATGATTGAGCTGAGAGGCTCATTCTACAACCCAATATGATGTGTATTGTCGCAATTATTGTATATAACATCTATATAATTGGCATTGAAATATTTTAATCAACATAAACATTGAAATATTTTTTTTCAATTGCTTTATATGATTGAGTCTATAGACTCATTCTACAACCCAATATGATGCATATGGTTGGATCACTGTATATAACATATGTATATATAATTGACATTGAAATATTTTAATCAACATAAACATTGAAATATTTTTACTATTGATTTTTTTCTTCTGAAAAAAAAAACATTGAAATATTTTATTTTCAATTTCTTTATATGATTGAGCCAAGAGGCTCATTAGACACAACAGTATGATGTGTTACCCTATCCCTCGATCATTAAAGTTAAAACTGGATCCCTCTAGTAAAGAAATTAGATCAGTGTTTAAGATGATGGATTTACCATGGTATATACATAGTTGACACTGTAGTATTTTAATATTTTATTTCCTTATTAATATATTTTAAACAAATTTCTCTCTAATAATATAAAATATCTCTTTATGCAGATGATATTGAAATATTTCACTTCAACCTTGTATATTGATATATTTGTTTTATTGCAACATAATAAAAGTTTCTGGGTAGTTCATTTGTAATTGCCAATCTATCAATTTTAAAAATAAGAATGTAATGAGTTACATATCCTCGCTATATATAAATTTGACATTTTTACAATCTCTTACATATATATATAATATATACTAGAATGAAAATTATTTTATTATTGTGGACATTCAACATATTTTATTACGGTTAACATTTGTTCTTTCCTTATTTAACATAGGATATTCAAAATATTTGTTATTTACAATTTTCAAAATCAAATATAAATTTTTCTAACTTTCAATTATATCTTCTTTAAAAACTTAATATAATTAAAATACTTAATATTGATATTGAAATGTTTTATTAAATTTTATGTTAAACACAAAAGTAATCTCGCATCTCTTTCATTCTGGGTTGTAATATCAACCATGAACAAATACAATGAAACTGAAATTATTGATGTTTTTATCATGATTAACATTAGCTAAGACCTATATGGTCTATCTCAAGAAGGTATAGTTTTGATGAGTTAAAAGGTCATATTTTGAAAATTAGATCAAATAAGATGAAACATTTAAGAGAATGTGCTATTCATCTCCAATCAGGGGACAAATATTTTAGCAATTTAAGAGAAAGTACTAATCATCTTCAACCCTCTAAAGATCGCATATGTGACAAACTATTTTAGCAATTTAAGAAAAAGTATTAATCATCTTCAACCCTCTTAAGATCGCATAGGTGACAAACAATTTTATCCTATAGCTTTTTGGGAATTAATTGATGCTCAATTTCACTATGAAGCTCACGAGGATCAATTTTTATCTGGATAATGTTCATTTTTTAGTAACACTAGTGAAGACAACAAGATAATTTTGGTTTTGAATATTGGGGTTGATCACCTCCTTATATTATTATAGTCTCATTTTTCCCTCTAGCTCTTTATTTTCCCATAGTTTCCCCTTAGATTTGGAAGTAATAATATTTTTAATATTATTTGGATTGTGCAAGATAATCTTCTTCTTTAGTCCCCAATGCCACTCTATCTTGAGTGGAAGGTGAGGGTTTTGGCTAGAATTAGAATAAATTTTAGGAAAGCTTTTGGAATCCATGTTGTATAACTTCTTCTTATACATAAGATATCTAGTCACAACCGTGCTTTCAATGGGGCAAAGACTTGCTTTGATAAAGAGGATAGGGTAGAGAGTATTTCTTTTAAGTTTGAGCTTGTAGGCTATAAACTAGATTTATATCTTTTCAATCTTCCTCCATGACTCTCTATTTATTGCAACATCAAATCTCATATCCATATAAAATATAAAATAACAAAAGTGATTAGAATATTTTAATTAAAACTAGTCAAATATGGATACTCTATACTCTAAATAATTGCACATATTTTTCTTTTTGTTTGTAATATCAACCAGGAAGATATTTTATGAAACAAATTATTGATGTTCTATAATGCTTAAAGTTAACCAAATATGTATATTTTCATCTGAATTATAAAATACACCTCTTACCACAATTATTTATATATAATAATTTTAATCATTCATTATAATGGCTGAGTTCACCGTATTGAAAAATTCATTAATAAAATGAAACTTAGTATTTATTATATATATATATATATATTATTTTAATAAATAATTTTTGAAAAAAATCCTTAATTTTATGATGTTTATATATATAACAATATTGTGTTTTTTTATTTTCAAAAATATTATAATCTATTAAATAATAATATAGAGATTTGTAATTTTGCGAATGATATGATAAAAAATATATTCATTTGTAAATTAAATTAAAATTTTAAATATATAATCTTTCATTAAAATTTTTCTTGAAATATAATACACATTCACTCTATGTATAGAAAATCTATTAATTGTAAAAATATTACATTGAGAGAAATATAGTTTCAAAGCCCTATAACCTTATTTCTACTGAGCTTATTTGTACCGAACTTGTTGACACAAATCTCTAACTGCTTTTATTTCTACTAAACTCTTGATCTCTAATTGCTCTTGTTTCTACTGAACTTGTTAACACAGATCTCTAATTGCTTTAGTTAAAGTGCCATGACCGTGGCTATACCCACAACCAAAAAAATGTGCTCCAAATTAGACTGTGACTTCACAAATCCTCTCATTATCCTTGCCAATCAAAACATGGGTTTCTGCTTTCACGCGATAACGATCACAAGTTTCTCTGCATTTCCTCAAGACTTCCTGTATTATTGAACCTCTTCAATCCTACTGAAATGCTACCTGGACCAATCCAACTTGTCTGTAGAGGGGCTGAAAAACGATTAATATGAAATAGAAGATTAAATAAAAGAGCCCTTACTTATTATAAAGATTTTCTTTTATTATCCTTACTTTGTATTTTACTTTCCAAAAGCCATTGAAAAGATTTTGGAATCCCCTCATAACATTTTAACTGGAAATGGTTTTTAGCTGGTTTATAATTGCAAATTCTTTTCTTTTATGGAAATGCCATTACTTCAATATTGATTCTTTAAACAAATTACTTCAATATTGATTTAACCCTACCGCATTAGGCCTCCTTTTACAATAATGAGAAGCTTTACGATCATAATAAGCTAAGGCATTTGTTTTCATTAATGAGCTTCGGCATAAGAATTCCATGATTCTTTTTCTGTAAATAAAATTCTAAAACAAATTCAACTGAATCTTTTCTAATTTGAATCTTCATCTCGTCAAACAATCGAACCCACTACGAAACATCGTTTAAACTCCAATGTAAATGTGGCTGCAGAACCGCTTTGGCAACTCAGGTCAAGCTTACATTTTCAACTTGAACCAACTACGAAATTTCATTTGAACTCAATATCTGTTTACGGGGAACTTCATGACTGACTTTAATGCATTGTAATTGGAAAATTCGAATTCTACGAGTTCCATTTGCCAAACTTCCCCTTGCCAAACCCCATGGTTAATATCAACTATTACTATTGCCATTTAATTTCCTTATCTTTCTGTACAGGACCTCTTTGTCTAAATCTAAACTCTCATATATATAGGTTCTTTTCATACCCAATCCTTTTTCAATAAGCGTGTTTTTTTTTCTCTGGCTTTAGAGTTATAAATATATTTTAAAACACACTTATTTTTTATATTATAAAATATCTCTTTATAGATATGATAGTGAAATATTTC
>APFE030348189.1:0-12301 GCA_000404065.3 Pinus taeda
TTTACTTATTATTTAATATGAATATTAATTTAAATGTCATCTCAATTTCATCTTAGGTAGTTAAAGAATTACACATCTTTGTTGTACTAAAGAAATAAAAAGAAATTCAATTCTTTTATCATTATTCTTAATTTGATTCTTTTTTAATGTGAATATTTTTATTATTTTTCAATCTAAGGCACAACATATATCCATACTGTAAAGCACTAATTAAGGAAAAATTAACTTTTTTTTGGTAGATTATCTAAGGAATATACTCAAGCATATTGTGATAAATTTCACTCCCCAACAATCAATTTTCTGTTCAGGTAACAAAGAACTATTTATATGGGAATATATTATCCATTAATACATTCAAGCATATTGTGATAAATTTCACTTCCTAACAATCAATTCTCTATTCAGATAATAAATAACGATTTATAACTTTGAGTAGTTGAAGTTGAGAACTTGTTTCTAGGAGCGCACTTGCTGAAAGAGCTCTGCACCCTAGCGAACGATCACAGGTAGAAACATGCAGTTACACGCAGCTGTCCCCCAGCTGCCTCTTGCTACAGGGGGTTGAGCTCCATGGATGCATTAGAGGACGGAGAGCTTCCGTCAGGTCAGTAGCAAGAAAATGAAAGAACAACAAAAGCTTTTGCCTCCCTCATTTCTACAATGGGCCCGACAAAGAATAAACCATCAGCCACCAAGTTTATTAAACGAATGGAAGATATTCCTAAAATCTTACTCCCCCCTGCCTTTCCCCATAGAGCAACACTTTCCCTAGCAGAGCATGGATTAGAGGGGAAATTCACTGGGTTATGGCCATCACCCAAAATTGTGCAAAAATGGGCAGAAAGGAACTGGACTGCGTCAATAGATGGGAAAATCTCAATAAGGTTTTGCGAAAGAGGTTACTTCACCTTCCACTTTGAATCTAAGGAGAATCAAGATCTGATATTTAGGAATGGACCATATTTTATGGATACTAGGGGTTTGTATCTAAATAGATGGACACCAGATTTTGATCCAGAAATGGATGTTCCCAATGACACCCCATTTGGGTCAGACTGCCACACCTTCCCCTTTGCTGTTAGGGGAACGATTCGGTCAAAGCAATAGGAAACATAGTTGTGAAATATATAGACAGGTGTGGGCCAAAGGAAAATATGCATGCATGCACCAGAATATGTGTAGAAGTGGATCTTGGGAAAGGGCTACCAAAAGCCATAAAAATCAAAGTTGACCAATGGACGCACATACAATAGCTGGATTATGAACAAATCCCCTTCAAATGCAAGGTATGTCACGAATACAGTCATTTGCAAATAGATGTACAAAAAAAAAAAAAATGAAAATTAAAAGGGTGAAGATCCAGAAAACAAATGGGAACAGGTAAAAAGAAAGAAGACAGCCTACAAACAACCAACTGTCTCTTCCTCGTAGCCCTCCACATCCTCTGACCCCCATCCTCCATCACCAAAAGTTAATAACCTTATTTCTATCCCTAACCCTTTTGAACCTCCGGAACCTTCCGCCCCCCCATCCCCTAGACCAAGATCCAGATCCAGATCCCTATCCCCAAAACATACCCCCAATACCCCCTCATTCCCTCTCGTTTAAACACTCATACCCCCCACCCCCCTCAGTAGATAGAATCTTAACCAAAAAGCAGTCAAAGGAAGTACCCCCAAATGTAGAATACCAAAAAAAATCAAGAAGAAAGACAAACAAAGAAATCGGGGATGAAGCAACATCAAAGGAAATGGCATTAGAAACATAGCAACCTATGGAAACCTTCTTAGGAAGGAATTTAGGAAACAACGAAAAAAGCAGACAAGAGGGAAAGGAGCCATGCACCACCCAACAAGTAAATAATGATAATGGTCTCCTAGAATTGTAGAGGAATGGGATCGCCCATCAAGTAAAATGCCACAAGAGACATTCTGGTAAAAGAAAACCTAGACATCCTTATGATTCAGCAGACAAAAATAAATTTCCAAGAAACTGAAAATATCAAGAAAAAAAATTAGAAATTATGAAGGGGAAACAATACAGGCAACCGAAGCATCAAGAGTCATATGCACAATATGGAAAAAAGGAACTTAAGAATTAATAAAATACAAAAAATATTAGCACTGGATCCAAACGGATCTAATGCAAATTAGTACAAAAAGAGATGTACAGTGTCATAAATATATATGCCCCAAATCATTACAAGGAAAAAGAGAAATGTTGGCACACCTTAAAAGAAGTGCTAAAAGAAGTGCAAGATGGGAAAATAATACTAAGAGGAGATTTAAATTTGGTAAGAAGCATAGAAGAAAAGTTTGGAGGACAAATCAAATAGACCCATATAGGGATACTCTAGAAGAATTAATGGAACAACACAACTTGATAGATGTCCCACCAAACAATGGCAAATGCATTTGGAGCAATAAAAGAGTGGGCAAAAGTAACATAAAAGAAAGGCTGGATAGAATTATGATACAAGAAAATATAGTAGCAGTGCACAGCTCCATAAAATAAAAAAATTTACGTACCACAACATCTGATCATAAATCTATGATAATAGTCATGGGAAAAATGGAAAATCAAGGTTTGCTCCCATTTAGATACAACTTAATTTGGGATGGCAACGAAGAAATCAGTGACTTAGTCAAGGAATCATGGGAGACAAGAGTAGTAGGATCACCACAGTATATTTGGGAAACAAAATTAAAAATTGCAAGAAACAAGTTAAAGGAATGGGCAAGAGCAAATGAATTAAAAGAAAAAGGAAAAGAGAAAAGTGTTACAGCAGAAAATGGACATCATGCAAGCTGAAAATGGAAACAAAGAAGAAAGCAAGTAAGATTACCTAAGAGAGAAGGAAATCTTTTGGGAAATATATAGGGAAAATAGGAAAGACGAAGAGGAGGCAAGATTGAAATTAAGAAGCTTGTGGCTCAAGGCAGGGGACAAAAGAGGAGCAAGAAACCAAATAGAAAATATTCAAATTGAAAGCCAAGAGGTCAAAGGAGCAGGGGAACTAAAAAAAGCAGCCTATAAGCACTTTAAAAACTTACTTTCAACGAATGAAGAAATGGTTGGAAGTGAATACTTCTTAAAGCACCCAAAAAGAAAAATAAAAAAAAGGAAAAATGCAACACTAAGCAAGGATCTCAAAGAAGAAGAGGTAGTGACGGCCATATTGAGCCTACATCCGGACAAAGCCCCATGGCTAGATAGCTTCATGATAACATTCTACAGATTTCATTGGTATACCATTAGAAAGGATTTCTTAAGAATGGTGAAGAATGTTTTCAAAAAAAAAATAGGAGGCAACACCGAATGCTCCTATCTTTCTCTTATCCCAAAAGAAGCAAACCCCTCAACTTTCAACAGGTTTCGCCCTATCTCTCTCTACAATTTATCGTATAAGATAATAACAAAAATAATTGCAAATAGAATCAAGGAAGTACTTCCAATAATTATATCTAGAAACCAAGGAGGATTCGTGCTGAATAGGCAAATCATAGTAATATAATTATTGTACATGAAGTGGTTCACTCCAGTATACTAAAACAAGAAAAAAGCCTCATAATCAAACTAGTTATGGCAAATGCATTCGACAGAGTCAGTCATCCATATCTAATGGTTATCGTCTAGAAACTTGGATCCTCTAGAGAAATCGTGGGAGCCATACAGGCATGCATCTCTACTCCATGGATTGTCCCCCTTGTAAATGGAAGGCCCAGTTACTTCTTTCATAGCACAAGAGGCCTAGGAAAGGTTTTTCTCTCTCCCCCTTACTATACATTATAATGGTGGAAACATTAAGCAGGGCTCTAGAAAATCAAAGAAAGGAAAGAAATATCACAGGGTTCGGAATAGAAAAAGCAGTAAAAACAATAAAGCGCTCAGTCTTTGCTAATGACACTCTACTGTTGGGAGGGGCATCAACAATAATAGCAAGGAGGTTCAAAAAAGTTCTGGATGACATTTTACAAGTTTCAGGTGGGTATTAAATGATACGAAATGCAAGATATATGGATCGAACACCCCTCCTAGAATTATGTAAAGGATCTCGCAAATCCTAGACATCCCTATGGAAGAAAAATGGACACACTTCTTTTACATATGACTTCCAATTTAAAAAGAGAACATGAAGATAGAAATATGGACTAAACAAATTGAGAAAATGAAAAACAAAATACAAAGCTAGGGTATGATGTGGTTGAATATGGCATGAAGGGGAATTCTAATAAAAGCACTCCTTCCAGCACTACCTATCTATCAATATGCCATAATCATGGCCCCAACAAGTGCCCACAAACAAAAGGAGCTTATTTTAAGAAGCTTCCTGTGGCAAGGGGGGGAGCATGAAAACAAAAAATTTAGCCTGGTCAAGAGGGAGCAAGTAGTACTACCTTATGAACAAGGAGGCCTATCAATAAGGAAACTTGGGCTCATGAATGCAGCACTAGGAATGAAAATAGTATGGAGACTAATTACAGGAAAAGAGAGTTGGCGGAAAAAGACTCTTATAAACAAAATATATGGATGGCACCAGGAAAATACTTCTCAATGAAAATATCCCAATAAGACCATGTACCCAAGTATGGAAGCCAGTTAAAAAAAATCCATTAATGAGTAGATGTATTTCTAAAATCCCAGGCGATGGGAAAACAACTTCAATTTGGTAGGACAGAATCATGGGAAAAGAACCACTACAGACTCATTCACACACTGAAGACATACAAGAGTGGATGAAAGATAAAGGTTTCAACACCTTACACTCTATATCTCTTTGGGATCAAAATGAGTGACAAGATTGAAAAAGCTTAGCAATCCTGATAGATCTGGAAGGCCAATGCAACAAAATCAGGCAGCTTTTAAAAGGGGCAGCTCTAATCCACTTTGATGAGGAAGATGCTTATCTTTGGGATGCAAGCAGTGGACACTACATAGTTAGGAATGGATATAAAATCCTTTAAGAACAACCAAATCAACAAAACTGAGATTCTTGGAAAATAGCTTGGAAATCAGAAAGTCTGACTAAGATAAAAATGTTCATATAGTCTCTACTAAAAGGGAGAATATTGACCAGTGACAACCTATGAAAAAAGGGCTTTCAAGGCCCAACATGATGGCCATTATGCATGATGCTGAAGAAAATATTCAGCACTTATTCCAAGAATTCACCTTTACCAAAGAATGTTGGCAGTAGCTAATAAGTCCTTTATAAATAAGAATAAATTTTGAACAACCCCTGTTGGACTTTCTTCAAACCCTCGAGAAGGCCTATCCACACACAACAAAGAAGAAAGTCAGAATTTATAGGATATGGAAGTGAATCCCAGTTGTTCTATGTTGGAAAATTTGGTTGACTTGAAATAAGTGCATTTTAAAAAATCAAATTCCAAGGGTAGGGAAGACCCTCTAAAAAACGTGGGGTTTAACTTTTGAAATCATCAATGTCAAAGGAATAACACCAATAGATCACAACACTCTTCAGCATGAAGAGTGAGATTGGCTCAACAAAGCCATAATAAACAATAATGGACAAAAAGGAAACAGGAAGATAAACTGAGGAAATATTTGGAAAATAAGAACGAGTGAAGAGGAACTAACAAACTGTAGGAAAAATTAGAACAGATATTGTTTATACTTTGATGGGGCCTCATAGCATAACTCGAGAAAGGCAGGGGTAGGGGGAATAATCCTAGATCCTAATGGGAAAGAAAATGTCACATATGAACGGGGATTGGGACAAATCTCAAATAATAAGGCAGAAGCATGCAACTTGTTGATAGGAACAAGAGTTTTCAAAAAAGAGAAATTCAAAATCTTATCATAATAGGCGATTCAGCCATAATAATAGAGGCAATGGCAAGAAATAGAAACCCAAGCAATGAGTTCATGAACAGAATTCTTAGAAGAATAAGGAAGAACTTGGAAGGCTCTATCAATGTAATCTTTAGACATGTCTTGAGAATTCACGATCAACAAGTGGACTATTTTACAAACCAAGCAGTGGAAAGAAATGAAGGGCATGTTCATGAAAACCAATAAGAATACCATAACTCTATTCCTTAATGAGTTGCCACAAGCACAAGTATAAAGATCACCAAAATCAAGGAAAAACCACAAGGATAAAATAAATAAATGAAAAAATCAAAATCAAAAAGCAGCAAAGGACTCATCACTGTAGTAACAACTAGGAATTCAATGAAATGCATAAGAAAATCCATGAAACTCTAGACTCTAGCATGAGAAACAGTAGGAAGGAAGATCACAATCATGGCCACAAGAACCATGTTGCAAACTATTTCATCAAAGGCTATACAACATTCTAAATATGGTGGTGCTTCCACATGGCTAAGTGATGAAGCATGTCCACGAGCCAATTCACCCTCATAAATAGCCTCAACACCCCCATCATTGTCCACTTCTCCTACCCACCTGCAATGCCTAGCCAAGACTTCAAGAGGTCACCCAGCTCACATGACATACCCCCTTCATCTAAGGATTCCACTATATAATCTAGAACACAAAGACCAAATTAATTCAACCACCCAAATGGTGTAGCTTGGTAATCAAATCCCACTTCAAAACTCAACAAGATAAAAATTGTCAAAAATTACATATTCTTCCATAATTATCACTAAAGAAGCACCCCAATGATTACAATATTTCCTCTTCAATTGAGTACCCAAGAAACCAAGGAAAGAGGTAGTGAGCCCAAGACCTCGAACTATATCTCTCAACCCTAAGAAAATTTGGAGATAGATATGTGCAACAAATACCACTAAAGACGACAATGGCCATGACAAATTCTTGAAAGCATAAATATGAGGAAACCCAAAAAGAAAAAACGAGCACCAAATCTAAAATTCCATTTACAAAGGAACTCTTATGGCCTTGATGCTGAGCCATATTTCTTACTAAACAAGGAAGAGAATAAAACCAACCCATTTTAACTCCTCCAGCAAGAAAATTTAGTAGTTCTCTTGTCCTCACCATGTCTCACCATCCAAAGGATAGTTCACCACCCTTCAGCTCACTGAGGTGAAAAAATGTGCAAGTTAGCACACCATAGTGACCAAATCACAAGCCCCAATAGCTTGCATTATACTTTCACTCTAAAGAAACAACTCGAATGAGAATGCATAGGTTGGCACTCTATGCATAGTCAACATTCCCCTACCACCTTCCCAAACTCCCATAACTAGAAAAATCATATTCTGAAAAAAACAATCATTTAGGAAATAATCTCATTCACATGTCTCTAGAAGCTTTTAGGTGTCCTACACAACTTTTCTATGGCCCATGCCCCCATCGAACCCCCATGTTTGGCCAAGCTCATCAAGGTAATATTTAATCTTCATGTTATCTTAATTTTCTTAATATGATGGTGCTTCCACATGGCTAAGTGATGAAGCATGTCCATGAGCCAATTCACCCTCATAAATAGCCTCAACACCCCCATCACTGTCCACTTCTCCTACCCACCTGCAATGCCTAGCCAAGACTTGAAGAGGTCACCGAGCTCACATGACATACCCCCTTCATCTAAGGATTCCACTATATAATCTAGAACACAAAGACCAAATTAATTCAACCACCCAAATGGTGTAGCTTGGTAATCAAATCCCACTTCAAAACTCAACAAGATAAAAATTGTCAAAAATTACATATTCTTCCATAATTATCACTAAAGAAGCACCCCAATGATTACAATATTTCCTCTTCAATTGAGTACCCAAGAAACCAAGGAAAGAGGTAGTGAGCCCAAGACCTCGAACTATATCTCTCAACCCTAAGAAAATTTGGAGATAGATATGTGCAACAAATACCACTAAAGACGACAATGGCCATGACAAATTCTTGAAAGCATAAATATGAGGAAACCCAAAAAGAAAAAACGAGCACCAAATCTAAAATTCCATTTACAAAGGAACTCTTATGGCCTTGATGCTGAGCCATATTTCTTACTAAACAAGGAAGAGAATAAAACCAACCCATTTTAACTCCTCCAGCAAGAAAATTTAGTAGTTCTCTTGTCCTCACCATGTCTCACCATCCAAAGGATAGTTCACCACCCTTCAGCTCACTGAGGTGAAAAAATGTGCAAGTTAGCACACCATAGTGACCAAATCACAAGCCCCAATAGCTTGCATTATACTTTCACTCTAAAGAAACAACTCGAATGAGAATGCATAGGTTGGCAGTCTATGCATAGTCAACATTCCCCTACCACCTTCCCAAACTCCCATAACTAGAAAAATCATATTCTGAAAAAAACAATCATTCAGGAAATAATCTCATTCACATGTCTCTAGAAGCTTTTAGGTGTCCTACACAACTTTTCTATGGCCAATGCCCCCATCGATCCCCCATGTTTGGCCAGGCTCATCAAGGTAATATTTAATCTTCATGTTATCTTAAAATAATTATATATATATTCCTTCCATACGTCAACTCCAAACTAAATGAAAAAAGAACAGGATATCTATTTAATTTTGAGTTACGCACCATTAAAATGTTTTAATCATAATTTTATTTTTCATTTACCAATATAATATATAGATAGTTGAAATTTGGATATTTATCTATACTACTACAGCATAGACACATAGACACACACATTCGTGTTCTATCTCAACTACGAGATAAATAAGGAAAGATTTACACATCTTGTTCATTTAGAGATAGACACCGTTAAAAGTTTTGAATCATTAGTTAAAAATTTTTCATTTCTTTTATATACAAGATACATACTTGCCAATCTTCCCTTTTTGCTAATGTATTTTAAATTCTAATTCATATCAAATATTGAAGGAATTATACATCTCCACGATGTCATTGAATTAGAAAGCACAAATTAATTAAATGAGGAATATCCTTCACTTTATTTATTTATTGTTTACACTGAACTTCTTATCGCCATCAATATTTTCTAAATGTCCTGTATGAAATTTTATTAAGTGTTAAAGAAATTTAACATCTCCTTGATATTATTGAGTGGAAAAAAAATCAAATAAGGAAAAAATATTTTAAATTCAATTTTTTTCTCTATATAAATGTTAAATTGATATAAAATGCCCCCTAATTTGGGTGGCAACTGATGGTTTTCATGTGTGCATTTATCATCACCATGCGTTGACATGCGTTGACACGGAAAGTGACTCTCATCTAACTTTAATATGCCCACTCCATATGCTAATCCATCAATTTTCATGATGCCTAATCCAATGCTCCATATCCTCTGTGTGATTTCCTTATAATTAACACTAATGCCTCATTCACTTACTTGGTGATCGAAAAAATTATGTATGTCTAAATATTTCTTCGCTCTTTCATCACCCAACTTGTTCATGATTCGTCATGCACCCTGTCATACTCTTATTTCCTTCCAAAAGAAAAGCTACAATTCCCTTAGTGATTCTAAATTCCTCCTCCTCATTCTCCCTCCTACAACTATGGTTCGGGAGAGTAGATGTGTAAGCAATGGAAGTGATGGATGTGGTCATGCACGCCATGCCCATGCTGTAGATTTTGATGGAAAAAACTAATCTATTTATTCCAAATATTCATGAAAGCATACCACCCAATGTATCCTCCATGGAAGCTCATGAATTAAGGAACCTAGGTGGCAGGCATTGGGCCTCAAAGTTTACTAGCTAGAAAGTTATGGAAGAAACAACAAGCCAAAGAAGCTTCCATAAGGAAGGTTGCTAATTCTAATGAATTAATAGTCTCCATGAATCCCTACAGGACCTTATCCACTCCTTCGACATCTCCTTCTCTCCTATCCCACTCTCCTATTCCTGCACAAGCTCCCAAGATGGCATAGACTCCCTTTTAGTCTCACCCAATTCCCCTGTGCCCTTCCCCTTTGATCATGATTAATGATATGCAACTGAAATGTCAAGTGAGTGGAGCAACTAATAAAGCACAACCATAGCAAGCTTTGAGTTCTTATGGCTACCTTATCGTTGAGGAGGGGTGAGAAGATGCACTAGCACAATTGTGGCCCAATAGCACACTTGATGGCTCAACAACCTCCAAAGGAAAGAAAAAGGTTTGAAATGTTTTTTTGAATGGCTTGTATTCTTAGCCCTAAGGAAAAGCCTCAGAGGATTTTTTTGTATTACGATAACTACTTATGTATGCTACTAACTTTGGATTTGTCCACGAATAGCTATTTCTTTGACCATAGCTTTCAAGCAATAACCTATTGGTTTCTCCATGGTGGGAAGATGGTCCAAAACCTAGTTCCACTAGAAGAACCAACATTATTATGGTTGTGTAAATTTTGTAAATCATTTTTTCTAATATGAATTTCTTGAGATTCTTACAAAAAGATATATATAAAATTATTTTATTTAAGGTTCACATTGAAATATTTCATATAATATTTCTTTTGTTGTATTTCTGTATGAATATGTATAGAGTAGATATTGAAATATATTAGCTGGTACGAATATTCAAATATTTTATCAAATTTTGGTACTGAAATAATTTTAAATAAATGAATTACACATCTTCCCAATATTGAAAAGAAAAAAGACAACAATACTTTTTTCTAATTATTTTATATCTCTCAAATTGAAATAAAATTAAGTTAGTTCTTATCGACATTACAATATTTTGTTTATTTAATTATTATTTAATATGAATATTAATTTAAATGTCATCTCAATTTCATCTTAGGTAGCTAAATAATTACACATCTTTGTTGTACTAAAGAAATAAAAAGCAATTCAATTCTCTTATCATTATTCTTAATTTGATTCTTTTTTAATGTAAATATTTTTATTATTTTTCAACCTAAGGCACAACATATATCCATACTATAAAGTACTTATTAAAGAAAAATAAATTTTATTTGGTAGATTATCTAAGGAATACACTCAAGCATATTGTGATAAATTTCACTACACAACATTCAATATTCTATTTAGGTAATAAAGAATATTTATATGGGAATATATTATCCATTAACACATTCAAGCATATTGTGATAAATTTCACTCCCCATCAATCAATTTTCTATTAAGGTAATAAATAACTATTTATATGAGAATATATTATCCTTTAACACATTCAAATAAATTGTAATTGGATGAATACATGTTTTGTTCTTTTGTTTTTTAGCATTTTCTAAAATCAATTTTGCTTGAAATATACTGGAGATTTTATAGAATACTAAAGGTTTTAATTCATTTATATGTTCAAAGATGCATTTTAAAATACAAGAAATCTCAATCTTACTAAAAAATATATGATCTAATTTAAAAGAAAACACCCTAAAAATTTATAATCTAAATTAATTTATAAAATATTTTTACATATTTATAAGTAAGATAAACATAAACCGCAAAAAAAATTATTATTAGAACATTTCTATTAAAGGATTATTGAAAAAAAATTAATGTTTTTTTAAACAATGGGAAAAATTATCATATTTTAGTTGTTAAACTATGATTACAGATAGCCATCACAAATTGCTATCTCTTAATACTACTATCTCTTAATTCAGAGTTACTCATCATTATTCATGGAAAGCCACATCACCTGTAATTAAATTGATGGTGGTTAGTAAGGCTTCATACTTTCTTTATAATTATTATTAATTTTTTTATTATTAATAATATCTATTTAAATATTATATCTTAAATATTAATTATTGTCCTATATGATTAACTTGCATAAAGGATTTGATGTAACATAAAACCCGAAATTAATTTTTAATTTTATGAAATACTTTTTATTATTATTATTGGTGTATAAAAAGAAACTAAATATAAGTAAATATTAATTCATAAAACTATAAATAATAATTCACCAGTCAATATTAAATACATATTTCAAACTTTCATCATTATCATTTATCATTTATCATTTTTAAGATAAAAAAAATCATATCAAAATTTTGTTTTTCAAAAAAAGAAAACAAATTAAATGTAAAAATAAATATCATGTTATTAGTATAAAATATTTATACATATTTTTAAATTTTACCATAACTAAGATGTAAAATTGAAATAAAATGCTTTCAGTTCCATATTTTTGTGAATATAGAATCATTATGTTTATGGAACATAAAACGTTATATAAAATTATGTAAACCTTATCAAATAACTTTTGGTAGCTCTGTATAAAATGCACACAAAATTAAGATATATGATTTTTTGTTTTAACTTTTCCATACATTTTTTAAAATATATTTTAATATATGAACATACATTTAAAAAAAATATATTTTAATTTATAAATCATTATTTTAGAAATGTATTTTAATTTTTAAATTCTTAGTTTTACTTTT
>APFE030348210.1:0-10778 GCA_000404065.3 Pinus taeda
TTTATCAATCATACTACCTTGATGATTGAAGCAGTATATGAGGATCGATAATATAAATAATACTGTACCTTTGACAAAAAAATATGGATTGCTTTTCTGCAGATCACAGAAAAGAAACGTATTGAGAATTCTTGGATCAAAAAGCTTTATAAGGCACTCCCGACGTGAAAGGAATTGAATTAACAATGTAATCAAATTGGATTTGTTCCATGGGTTGTATATAAATTTATAACTTTGTATCTCTTCAATTTGATTATCCAAAGTCTTACTCTTTTTCTCAAGGGGCCCTTTATAATAATTTTTTAATATATTTTTTGGAGGATGGATTTCATAATGCCCCATTATAAGAAATAAATCATATTTATGTATTCATTTACAACAAAACATCAAAACTTGATATATTCTAAATGGTTGAAATTAAAAAAAATCCTTTTTATACAATATGGACATAACATAGTATGCATAGTTGAGAGAAAGATCTACTCCTTATTCCAAGTGTAATGTGTAGAAAAAAGGGAAGGATTTTATGTGAAAGCTGCCACCCTCTAGGTATTTCTTTCGAAATAGGGACACATATTATCTCTTGGTCAGGTTAAGGGGGAAGTTAATGGGATGATTTTATAGTGTTCTCAATAATCATTAAGGAACACTTTCAAAATTGATAGTTATACCACTAGCATCCTTCAGCTAGGAAGGAGTTAGATGGACTCAAAAATGTGGAAAGCCCGTGGTGTGAAAGTCCCATGGGAAACTTATTCTATAATGTAAAGTCTCCCATACAATAAGAAAAATTAAACTACTACGACGAGAGTACTATGAATAGAAATGAGACTATTAAACCCAATGTAAGGTGGCATAGTAGGGTACGAAACCATAACATAGAATTACAAAAGAAAAAAAAGAAGATTACAAAATGACATTTGAGCTCATTGAGTAAAGGGGAAAGTCACAACACCAAGGAAAGAGATCTATTACAAGAGCATATAAGTTTAGGGCATGCCATCCCAGCTGAGAGCAAGAAGAGGTGGAGAAGGAAAAAATACTAACTAAACTCTCAAAGCTAAATGAGAGTAAATTTAACTAGAATGCAGGACCAAGACTCTACTATAATTGAGAAAGGGTGGCCATGTGATACAAACAATAAGTTAGGATAAGAACTATCTTAATACCAACCCAACAATAATCCCCAACAAAAAATTAACAAAACCCACCATAATAAAATCTACAAAATTCAAGAGTGTGAATGTTAAGTGTGTTATACACATCACATAAAAAATTGCATACCTTTAAAGCATCATAAATAGAAGCCACAATACATAATTGTGAAAGTCCTACAAATCTTTCACATTAGAAGTTTATACACCATTCATAGAAACCTACAGTAAAAAAATTCATAGAATCATTGGTTGGTTTATTGTTTAATAACCATTTAGTTAAATTCTATAGAAAAACTAGAAAATTATGCTCCTTTCCTCATGCTACAATGTTTCTCCTTCTCGAAGGTTTTCGGAATAAAATTCTATTTGGGCTTAATTCAATGCTCCTGCATCAAATTACCTTGCTTAGAAATATTCATGATTTCCCGATAATGTGTTTTCATTACTACATCTTCTTTTTTGCAACTCCAGTCTTCTTTTCTAAACATATCATTGATTGAGTCACAACAATTCCTGCACAGACACCTTAATTACTCTATCCTTTTCTTGGAATTTAAAAATGAGAGGTTTGCCTCAACTAGAAACTCTCTATATTCCTAACCCCTCCAGCCATTGCATATTTCCTCACCTACTTTGACAATTCTACCCACAATTGCAGTTGTGGAATTAATCTCTTGCAAAAGATATTATTTTCTTCCCGCACTTTGAAACCACTTGATGACAAGACGAATTTAGGTTTCTCAAATTTGGCCTCTAATCGTGAATGTTATGAAACTAGCTCACAAAAATATAGAAAATATAGATCAACGACTTAGAAATCACCCTCCTCGAGGGGGAAACCTCCTTTACATTACATAAATGAACAATTCTTTGATGATACAAATGACAAGTCCTCCTCTCTATATATAGGAGTCTAAGCATTCCCAATACAATTAGAGGCTACATAATAATAATATTGGAGGGGCACAATAATAATAATCGTGGGCTTCTATGGGGTACAATAATAACAAAACGGGGACTATATGGGCACAATAATACAATAATGTGGCTGCACTAATAAAAATAAGGATTTACACTAGTAGTATACAGACCTAACATTCCCCTCTATGATGCACGAGCATCCAGCTCAGGCATCATGACCGGGTGTGAGTCTCTGCGAGGTTGAAAAGTTGAGGTAGCATTTTATTAGTCTTTTATGTTAGTTTGTCAGAATAGGAGGTCGGATTTTTATTTTTATCTTAATATCTAAATTAGTCAAAGGTAGTTTCATTGGTTAGCGTTATTTATTTGTGTGTTACTAATAAACCATGGATTAATAATTGTCCTGTTATTTTAAAGGAAAAGAGAAATGTGTCTAAAAGGAAAATCTTGTCATAAGGACATAACCGAATGACTAATAACCATGTAACTGTAAATTATAAGACTAAAAAGAAATTATATAGTTTCATTAACTGGAACAAGAAACATATAAATGTAACAACGAAAATTGTGTAAAAGGTTCAGCACATTTTGCACTCGAATAATATCAATAAACAGAGAAACCAATTAAGTCCATCTATATGTCCTACTATATTTTTATTGAGTTTTCTAATTAATGAGCATCTGAACAAACAACCTATTGTACAAAGATCATTGAGTTTAATTCTTTTTTTTCTACAGAAAAAGGACCAGTCCCAATAGTGATACAAAAGAGCAGATGCTAGACGAGGACTTATATTTCCTTTGAAGCAAACAACAAAGACAGTCGAAGAGTGACAAAAAAATTCTAGTACAGGCCAAGCACCCATAGGTAAGACGAAATTCCCATTATTCTTTTAAATTGACTATCAAACAAATTACCAAAGCACCTACAACGCTCACGCATGTTCGTATAAAACATCGCAAGCAAACTGAAGAACAATAATTGTAATCTAGGTTGAGAATCAGAGTAAGCCAAAAGCACGACACCATAATTACATCAATGAAATTTAGGTAAACTTAACCAATTTCTCTTTCCTGAATATTTTCTCTTACAAAATTGCAAAAACAAGTATATAACATTTACATAGTAGCACTGCAAGATAAAGCCACAGATGCATAAGCCTGTGGATTACAAACCCTAGGCGAGGGATTTGAAAACCATCTCATACGTAGCTATAGACACATAAGCCCGTGGGAGACAAACCCTAGGTGAGGGTTTCGAAAAAATTGTGTTCATACATAGGAAATTACAGTCAAAGAAATCACCAAATAGTGGAAGCCCAGATCTCCAATGCGATAGGACACTACTCACAGTGTGAGTCCATTGACAAGCATCGAGGGTGATAAACCCACACGACTAGAAGGCCTAAATTAAAACGAGAATGAGGAATAAAGGAAATTCAAGAAGGAGAGCCTACCAAACAAGACCGAAACATACATTGCCAAGACCTCCAACCGGAAACCCTCAACACCTGCACAACCAACGACACACAGGTGTTAGAATCATATTGTTATAGAAGTGAAATTACAGAGCCTAGAAAGAAGTAAATAATGAAAGTTGCATTTAATTTACGTGAAGGAATTACAGTGACAGCTGAAGACAAGCTTTCCACTGACGGTTTTCCACCAACTATGGAGAAAAATGAGCAAACAAGGCTAGAAGTTGAGGAAATAAAACCACAAATTGAATCAAGGAGGGCTACCTGCATTTGGAAAACCATACCTACCCAACAAGCCAGGCTAGAGAGCAACCATGCATACATAAATGAACAAGTGCAAAAATCACCAAGAGGCATGTCTAAAACTCACACCAAAGCTGCATACTCAAAACTTGTAGAGCACAACAGAACAAACCCTTGCTAAGCCTAATGAAAAATTACCAAGTGAACGACGAACAAAGAGTTTTGGCATAGCAAGGATCGGGAAAACGCAACCCAAGGCAAGTACTCAAACATAATTGTGTAATTGAATGCCACCTAACGCAAGTCCAAAATATCTGATGGTGTACTACTCACACATTTAATCACAACCGAATATCTAACCAATCATATAATCACCACACAATCATTTTAATTAAGTCCGAAAAGTGTTGGGCTGGTCCCATCACTCTACTTGAAAAAATATTGTCCTCAATACTTGACTAGTTCTCGGTGGTTTTATATAAAATTCTCATCCTCCCATGTCGAATCTTTTGTGGGTAAGTTCTTCCACTTTATGACATACTTTGAAATTGATCGATTTCATAGCTATCCATTTCTTGTTTCTATGACTGCTTCAGGTTCCAATATGATTTTTCCTTCTCCATCAAGTTCTAACATTATTGTGTGAGTTGGGGTCTTCTGAAACTTTTGAATGATTTCCCGCACTTCTTCGTCATTGTTCCGTTAATTCTTTTCTTCATTTATCCAATTGAGTTGATAATAAAAATAACACAAAATAATGTTTCCATACCCTCATCCTTTCTTGGGAGTGCATCTACAACAACATTTTTCTCCCATTTCTTATAGATGATGTCAAAGTCATCACTGAACATCTTTGTAACCCATTTTTGTTTTTCTTATGAAGTTAATTCTAAAATGCATTTAAGATTATCGTGATCCATTTTTACCTTTATGTGTCTTCCCATTAGGTAAGGTTTTATGTTAGGAGGAACACTTGCTTGAATAAAATGAATAGCATGATCATCACCACGCATAGGTGGGAGGCATTTTGGATTCTCAAGTACCATGGAATGATTGTCCAAGGCTTTTTGCAGATCTTGAGAAACCTATAGCGAGCATAAATATGGAGTTACACGTCAATGTTGTTTCATTAGAAGATTTGTCATTCTATTAGAGCTGATTATATTTTCGAGTTTACGTGCGATACCCCTTAATTCAACTTCCTTTCCTTACAAAAAAAATTTCATGAAAAGTTCTTGAAAAGTAAAAGCTATTGTACCCAAGGATTGCAGCCATTGGACTCATAGTAAAACATGATAACCACCCATTGGAATGGAAAACATTCTTATATTCAATACATATTCTCCCATTGATTGCTTGATATTATGGCACTCTCTCGAATAATTTATGGTTTCTCCACTTCCAACAATCACTTGAAACTTTGGTGCTAGATATAGGAAGCAATTCAATTCATTGGCTAACTTACCATGAATAAAATTATGGGTACAACCCAAACCAATCAACACTATTACCTTTTTCTTCTTGATATGTCATTCTATTTTAACAGTTTGAGGAGTGGTAATTCCCACCAATGCATTATAAGATATGGTCAGATTCATTTCTTCTTTCTCTAAAGTTTGTTCCTGGTGTATGTCCTCTTCTTGTGACATTTACTATTCATTTATTTCCTCCTATTCACAATGTATTTAAAATAATTTCTTCTCAGCACACTTATGACCTTTAGTATATTTTCTATCACAACTGTAACAAAGCCCTTCTACTCTTTTTTCTTCCAATTGTTGTAGTGAAAACCTTGTATGTTGTGGAAGGCTAGGGGCAACAACAGTTCCATCTTTGTATTTATGAGCAGTAGGCTATGTTGTTGCCATAATTTTGCTTTCCATTTTTCTTGGCAACCTGAATGCCTTCTCCAATGAATGAGGTTCCCAAAGACAATCCTCGTGTTCAATGATATCCTTTAATGTCCTTATGAAGACACCAATCCTCTATTTTTCTAGAATATTGTTTACCCTTATATTCAATTTTTGGAACTCTTCACTGTGGTATACCATTGAACCATTTTTTTTAGATTTATCAATTGGTTAAATAAGGTGTTTCTCTTTGTATCCTCATAATGTGCTATCATTTCCTCCATGAAAATTGAGAAAGTCACAAGTGTTTTAAGAGAAGAAAGCCCTTTATGCCATAAAAATTGATTAAGTTCTAAATATAGATATGCAATATGTACCATTTGGAACAATTGCACATCATGTAGATCAAAAATATTTATCCATCTGTAGTATCCATGATATGGGATCCTTGACATCAAAATTCGTCATATCGATCTCCGTAATATGGTGGGTATTCAATCCAATGTTATATTCTATGAAATCATGATTAATATTTATTTTTTTATCATCATGAGTTTTCTCTACTACCTTTTTGTCATTAGGAGGCCTTTCTTGTAGCATCTTTGTTCGAGCTTCCTTCAAACCTTCCATGTATTTCTTCAATATTCTGTGCCTTTCTTCAAATCTCCTTCCATGGCACATATAAAACTATTTATCTTACCTTCAATCGCATTATTCAAATCATCCATCCAATTTTGCTTACTAGGTGTTTTTATTTTCTTGATTCAAGTCATTATTTTTCATTATTTTAGGATCTTGATCTTGAATATGTTATATCTCTAAAATTTTAGATCTCCATGGTCCAAAATTGCGACCTAGAGTAGCCTTTTCAATCCTCTTTCCAATTCCACTAGTCTCATCAATATTGAATTCTTCAATAAAGAGTTATGCAAAATCTCCTACAATGATGTCATTATAAATGGGTTGAGGAGAGAACTTGTACTACCTGCCACATGTCACTATTTTGACCTTCGAATCTAAAAACAAATGAATGGAGTGTGGTTAAATAACTCATAAAACTATTTGATTGTGCAATTTAATATCTATAACTTTATAGATCCATATTGGGTCAATATAAATATAAATAACATAACATTAATGAACATTAAATTTTTGAGTATTTCCATATTAGCCAAAGTCTAGAATTCTTTGTTCTTTGTCTGTTTGGAAGGAATCACTCGAGGTGTTTTGGTTTCCTAATTTCAACATTTTTACGCTATTAATAATATTATCCATGATTTTTAGTGTGTTCTAGCCAACTATAACTAAAACAATCATGAACAAGTACCTGTGAATCTTTCTGATCAAGTAATTGTAGTATATTTTCAATTTGATTACTTCTTGTTTAGTTTTCTTTCACAATCTTAATATATTTTTTCTCATTATTATATATTTATCATATAATATAATACATTATTTATGTTTTTTTTCTTAAATAATTAATATGTATCTCATATATAATATAATACCTGGTTTAAGTTTTATGTTTTTTTTTTAATAGTATGCTTTAGATTTGTATTTAATTTATATTTAATTTGTTTAGAGCAATAAATCTTTTATTGGTATTTTTGTTTTAATTAGCTTTACAAATAGGAGACATATTTTTTTCTTTTTCATTTATTTTTTTATTTATAATTATCTTAATGTTTAGTAATTTTATATTTTAATTCTGATTTGAAACTAGTATAACAATATAAATTGAATAATGTTCATAGGAAACAACTTACAATAAATATCAAAATACTTATTCCATGGTACATCATCCCATAATGATAACATAAAACCCAAAATATACATTGAAACATTTTTAGAGAAAACAAAAAAAATAATTGTTTAAATAATGGTTCTTTCCAGGAAACATTGTACTATTACAATAGCTAACCTTCACCAACTTATAAGAAACACCAAGCTCCTAAATTTCACCAATTGGTAAGAACCGATTTGAAAGAGAAGCCAATCCTATTTGTTGTTTTGTAAGGTATTAACCAATAAAAGACATCATTCTCTTCTTAACTCTACACTCTAACATTTTATTTTCTTGTTCACTCTGCTCTTTCGAATTTTTAGAACACTTCATACACTCTTTCTTTTAAATAAGAACTTCCTTAATACTTACCATATATTATATTATGACTAAGCAATTTTTTTTGAAAATCCATGTGTTTAGTGAATTTTACTACCCAATTTTTTTTTGAAAATCCAAGTGTTTGGTGAATTTACCTCTTCCTTAAATACATAAGTAATTGCACAATTTTTTAATTCAAATTATAATGCCTTTGTGTACCATTTTCACCACCCACAATTTCCATCATGGACTCCACCAAGTTAATCTATTCATGGATTTGTTGTGCTAAAGTTATTATCGCTAAGTTATCATTGATACGAATATCGTTTTATATACTAACATGTTCGAATTGAATCCATGTTTTACTATACATTGCCTTGGATCGTAACCCTATCCCTCTTTTTATACTCAACAAAAGGCATGGCAGTCTACTTATGCTCAACCTTTGGTTAATGGTGATAATACCACTCTGGTGATACATCAAGGTTACAAGTGTTTGTACATCAAGGTTCACATGAATACTCCATACATAAATGGTGAGGATTCAGTCCTACAGATCGAACGGTCGAACCATGTTTACCCAAACCCTAATCTTATCATTTCATCAGGTTTCTCTTTCATCCACTCATCGAGTCGAGCGAATTGTCGAAACTGTCAACTGCCATGTGGAATCGCCAGATATTCGACCGCTGATATTTAGACACCAAATCATGGCACTCTTCCCCCAGTGCAGTGAGTAACCGTCTTATAGAAATGCTGGAGATGCTTCCTAACTTCTAAAAGGTATGTAGGTTTATCAAATTTTTTTTCAATATTTCGTCCTCCCCGTTTTCAGTGATGATAATCGGTCCTACCTCAATCAGGCGTTGCGATGGTCTACTCCTTCCCACCTTCTACATTGAATTACGCCTCAGCATGTAGACCTTGACTCCTTTACTGTTATAACTACCTCTAACGAACCTTCATCATTTGTGTATGGCTCTCACACGAAGACCCAATCCTTCTTTAGTTGGTGGTTGCAAATTACCCAACAAATGAAATTAATTAAGCCGTAATGCGTTTCTTAAGCCCGTAAGGGGTTTTTCTTTGAAATGAATTTCCCTAACAGTTGCGGTGTTTTATTGTAGATTTGTGTTGTTAGACGATTGAATAAAGTTTGATCGTTGATTCATTAAACTGAAACGATTAGCGAATTTTCGTCTGGCCGTTTTCGCTCCATGACACTGAAACGGTTCATGAATTTTCGTCTAGCCGTTCCTGCTCCACGACCGTGTACATATTTACCAGCTTCTGCCTCTCTTTGCTTTTGAGCGTCCTCTTTTCTTTTTAGTTCTCTGTTTTATTTTATTCTGTTTTGTTTTGTTATAACTATTTATAAGATTCCTTTAGGTTTCCACTGGTATCTTATATCATTTTTTGTGATTCTGTGTATTTCTTTTTTTTTCCATTGTTGTACCGTTTAAATTTATACTATCTTCATTATATTTTCTGTACAGTTTTCAGTTTAATTTTTAATGATCTTCATCATATTTTCACGTCTCTGGGTTTTCATGGGTTTCCGAGCATGAGAGTAAAACTTTTAAATATTTGAACTCCCCAGCATGTACGGTTCTGCTATATGAATATCTGCAATCGGACATCGAGTTTAAGCAGTATTGGAAGAGACCAGGGACTTCCTTGTGTGAAAGATTCTGTAAAGCGTTTGGAAAAAAGGTTTGCGTGAAGGGTGAATAAACTAGATCCCAGTTTGCAGTACTGGTCAGTGATTTTTATTTGATAAAATGTAATATATTTTTGACATTTTTATGTTGTTAATTGGTATTGAAATCTGATTAACTTTACATTCCTCATCTCTGCCATTTAAAGAGGATTGCATATATATATTCGCTATCTCTGCCAACTGTAGAGGATTTTCTTTAAGTGCAATTGGAGGAGGGGCTGCTGAGGCAGATTGGCTTTTGTGGAAGGAGGAGCTGTGGGTAATGTTTCCTGCCCGCCCACTCATTGTTTTGACAACTGCCCACTCATTGTTTTGACAATTTGTAGGATAAAATAATAGCCATGAATTAACTCTTGAATATCTTGCATTCAAATTTGTTTTACAGATTTAACTGGAATTGGAGAAGGGGCTGCTGCAGTGCTGCAGCGGATTGACTTTCATTGAAGGAGGGGCTGCTGGGGTGGATTGGCTTTCGTTGAAGAAGGGGCTCTGGGGGATTAACATTGTGTGGGAAATTCAAAATATGTAGTCCGCCCACTCATTGTTTTGACAATTTAAAATAGTAGTAATAAATTTTACTAAATAAACATATATATTAATATAAGAAAAAAAGGCTCTGACCTGAGGCTACAAATTCTTCGTACTGAATGTTACATAGTTATGTCCTATAGTATATATTTTAATTTTAAGTTTAGAGTTATTAGCTATATCTTATATTACATATTTTAATTTTCAATTTATTAGTTATCTTTTTAACCTATTTTAATTTTAATTACTCTTTGTTATCTTTTTATTAAATATCTTTTTTAACATGTTAATTTTAATGACTCTCATATTACATCTTTTAATTCTAAATTTATAAGTTATATTTTTTTTTACCTATTTTAATTTTAATGAATTTAAACATAATGTTGAAATTTCTAACGTGTTGCATTCAAATTTTCTCTCATTTGCTTCTTTTGTACTAAAATCTTCGTAGTATGTTGATTAAGTCAACTCCTAGGGAACGAAAGAGTCGTCCTTTTGTGCAGTAAAGGATGGATTAATGGGAATGGAGTGAGGAAATGGAGGGGAACCAATATTTAAGTAATAATATTTAACAGGCTATAGCCTTAGCTCATTAATGCTGGCTGTAGTTAACAGGGGCATAAACTCATTAATGCACACCGATAGATAATGTACATACAGCCGACACTAATGGGTGTATAGACTAGGAAATAGGTATATACAAATTTTTACGTATTTTATTCCTCATGGATTTGAATACAATTTTTCAATTAATGCCCAGGGAATTTTGAAGAGGAG
>APFE030348211.1:0-17452 GCA_000404065.3 Pinus taeda
TGGCTCCTGATTGGTTTGAGGTTTTGGGTTGCTTCAAGTTTGGTGGTATGATTTGAAGAAAGCTTGTTCTCTTGCCATTTTGTGAAATCTTTCAGTTCTTGGTGTTTGTTGACGGTGTTGCGCTGTTAGGGATTGATACACGCCTCTCTGTGTTATGTCATGGTTTAGGGTTTAGTGAGAAGATGGTGGAATTTTCACACCATTGGTGTGGAAATTCGGAGATGATATAATGGTTTTCAGGGTTGGGGTTCACGGTTCTATGTCTAGTCCTTCATCTTGCTTTATAGGTCGAGGTTCTTTCAATTGTTTCCATAAGTGCTCCCTCTTAGTCGTGCTCATGCCTCTTATATAGAGAATTTGTAGCAAAAGGGGAGGAGGAGGAAATTTTACTGTAGCAAAGAAAAGGGTCCGCCCTTTTTCCTACGACTCCGTGGACACTTTCTTTGATGCAGTTCCTCCTGGGGGAGGAAATAAATTCTACTGTTGGAATGCAATGAGTGAGGGGATCGCCTGTATCACTCTGATTCTGAATTGGTTGCTGAATATATGAAATGGGTCCCTTCTCCTAGAATATTCAAGAGTAGGCGACAACATTTTTTGATTTCTATGACTTTACATCAACAAATGGATACCCTGTTAGGACCGATTTTCCAAAACAGGCAGGCTGAAAATTATAATGTATTCTCCTCATCGGAGGACATTAAACACATGATTCATAATCAAAGGTTCTATTTAGACAATCTGGATTCTTATTTAGCTCATGTTGAAGGCTTCCCTATGAGTGATTCAACCTCTGGCGATCTTACAGACCCTGCGGATGATAGTGCACAAGCGCCGAATACTATACCTTCTTCTGATCATGAATATAGATACATGGTTTTGCTATCAATTTTGGCCTGCGAACTAAAACGTATGGCCTCTTTGAGGGGTTCCCAATTATATTTTGGTTAAGAAGTAACTTGTTTTGGAGCATATTTCTGGTTGCCAGTCTAGTTAGTTATGTGGAGAGTTTTTTCTCTGTCACTTTTTCTGGTTATCGCTGTGGATGGATGGTGTTATCGATGTATCTTGTGTTTTATGGTTGGATGTCATATCTTGTTGTTTCTCTGGGCTATGAATTGGGGAATTGAGATTATGGCTCCTGCTGTTGTATTTTTGACACGCCTGTGCTTTACCTGCAATTGGATATGGATAAATATGTGTACGTTGGATAACCCTCTATTCATGTAGGATCCTATGTGTTGTGAGTTTATTGGTGTGTGATATTTCTATGGCGGTGTGTGCATTATGGCTAATTCTTGCTTGTTCTACAGTCCACTAGCACCGTCGGTATTTTTTCGGTGGTTGATTTGTTCTTGTGGGTGCCTATACATTATGAGTTTCTCGGCGGTGGATCTTTTTGTGGCTCTAGGAACATTATGGAAACTTCCTCTTTATTCTGATGACCAATGACACTATGGTTATTTGGTTTATGCTCTGAATTGTGAAAATATATGATTTTGGAGATACACTCCCATTTGGTAGTTGGTGCCAGGTCTTTCTTGCAATTTATACATCGTTATGTTGCTTCTTGTCATTGGAGAAGGGTGATACTTTTCGTGGCTTATTGGCACTGTGTTTTGAAACTTTGCTTATGTATCTATGATGGGATTGAATAGGTGTGTGGTGTTGTGTGTTGTTAAACTGAAGAGAGCAATACTGCTCCGTGTCTTTTTTATATGGGGGTATTTGGGATCTTTCTCTTTCCTATGTATTTCTGGGCGGGACCTGAAAAGGATAACTTTGTAACCCTTTTCTGTTAATGAAATCCAAGAGTTTCAATCTACAAAGAAAATAAAAATAAACACTATTTAACCTTTTATAATTTATAGAATTAAATATGCATTATCTAAAGTATATAGACAATCTCTAGAATTTTATCCCGAACTAAATGAAAATCCCATTTGCAATGCCCATCACATTTTTTTTGTTTTTGTTTGGTTCACTGTATCGATGACCACTGGGTACATCCACAGAAAGCCCACCCGTGTCTAGGCGAGCTGATTTTCATTCATGTAGAAATTAATCCCAAGGAGCGAGCATGTCAATCTTGGAGGGAATATAGCCTCGGTGGGGAGGATAAGAGCGACTCCTACCTACCACCGGAGCTACACCCACTTGACAACACCCATCGCAAATACCAAAAATGAAATTATGCCATGTATCAACGAAAGTAAAATTACGCAAGTAATGTAAATGTTATACATTTTGAGAAATTATCATTAATATTGTCTCTTTTCCCTTTCACTTTTCTTAACCATATATCATCCCCTTGAAAGATGTTTCACAATTATTATCTGTAACTCGAAAGTTGAGAGACCGTAAAAGTGTTTGTTTCAATGTATATGTAAATAATTTTACTTATTTTCTCGATCATTTCAATTCTCGAGTTAACATTGTCCAATTGATTAATATTAGTATAAACCCCAACATAAATTTTCACGGTGCAGTTCTTGCAAAGATAATTCAATTTAATATTAGGTTTTCCGCCTTCAATTCCCTTCATTTGTGGTAGCTGGAAAATACCTACATTACCTTAATATAGTTATATAGTATATACTTTTTATAATAATTTGAATATAGTATTATATTACAACTTTGATATAAATTTTTATTATATTTTTTCTCCAAAGGAAAAAAATTCGTAACTTCATTTAATATTTCGAAAAAAAAAGAAAAAAATTACATTTTCCTTATTCTAAAAGCATTCAGCAGGAGCAACCTTTCGGAAGCGCAGAAAAGAAACTAAATAACATTTTATATTGGAAATTATATGTTTTAATGTATAGTTTTTTATTTTTATTTCTCTATATGATTTCAATATAATTTCATTTTATATGATTTTAACCACAATCTAAAACTATATTGTATTCTATATTAAAATTGTATTAATTATAATTAGTATGCTTTCGTAACTATAACTAATCATAACATAATTATAAATAAAATGATAATATTAATTAATTACTTAATATCATAAAATTAGCCAATTTCCAAAAACAGTTATGAATTGATTAATTTTCATCACTATCTTCATATTTTGAGATTAATAATAATTTTTAAGCATTAAGAAGAGTAAATTAATTTATTTTATGGAAACTTTTCAAGAAGAAAAGAGCGTACCGGGGACGAAAAGAAGGACTAAATTTATAGACATCTTCTAGATCAAAATTATTAAGGTGTTTCTTGAATTCAAGAGATCCACACATGGGGTGAGTAAGAAGGGGCGCATGGTAGGATTTTAGCTTGGCCAAAATGAATAGAATGTTTAAACTTGTGGGAGTGATCTGGTTTTTTTGACTTAAATACGTGGGTGTGGGTTCTATAATGTGTAGCATTTGTGCTTTTCGATGCACGTTTTTACTTCTATAAGTTTTTTCTTTTGAAAAAGAAATTTATTTTCGTTAAATGATGTCGCGGGGATGGTTGATAGAAATGTTGTTATCCTCTCCACCTGGGTTCAAATCCTGCATGTGACATGTTGAATTCATAACGAGTATACCCTCTCAATGGCATTGAGACTTGTTGTCTGAGATTCCTGAAGACTAAAACATGTTAAAAAAGATTGTTTCATTGGTTTCATAAATAACCTTACTCAACATCACCCCATTTTTCTTATGGGAAAGGGATGTCTACGGGGGAACCGATACTACGATGGGAATTTTTAAGCATTTCTATCTTCTAAACGACCCATTTCTTTTAGAAAATTAGGAAACTCTCCAATTTTGTTCATGGAGGTGTATGGTTATTTTAGATCTATTATATCGTCCAACGAGATACAGTTATCTACAATTTAAATCGAACAATGTCCAAATTGATAAGGATCCAATAGGAAATCCCAATAATTTATGGGAAGCTTTGAGGACCCGATCAAAAATTTCTCCTCGCAAAAATTCCTTGAGTTTGGGAGTTAGTAGAAGAGAGATATATAGAACCTTGATTTCATACTTTTACTTTTACTAAAAATATTGTTCTCAAGATACATTGTCTTGGATTAATACTAACAGGGTTGTGCTAGAAAATTTTATTTTGGCTAGAAAAATATTAGAAAATATAAGCTGAAAGCCTAGGTTTGATTTCATCTAATTTCTATGTTTGATGTGCGATTTGAATGTGTAGGATATTTTCTTGCATATTCTCTGAAGTTGGTAGGTTGCACAACATAACAAAACAAAGAAATAGATGAAACCAAGTAAATGATGAAATAAACAAAGAAACAGATGAAATAGTAAATGATGAAATAAACAAAGAAACAGATGAAACCAACTAGAGGTCTAGGTGGAATAGGTGGGTGGCCACCAATATCCACCTGGATCATTCCTTCCCCCTTAGGAAGCAGTGTTCCCCATTGTGTGAAGAGCTTCCATGAGGTGAGGAAATATTTGTTGAGTTTGGTCCCTGGTGAACCACTTGCCCTAGTGAAGGATTTGGCATACTTTGAGAACTCAATATAGCTAGAACCTTTTTTGGCTAGTTTTCTTGATCTTTGTGTCCATGAGTTGATCAATTGTGGCCTGTTCCACGCCATTTGGGTTGAGCTTTGTTGGTGTGAGTTGTTCTACAATGCCTGATTTATCCAACAATGGTGGAAAGTATGACCGAAGATGGTCGACGTTGAATATTGGGTGCAAACCGATGAATGGTGGGATGCTGAGCTCGAAGGCATTGTCATTGACAACCTTGGTGATGGTGTATGGTCCATATAGGAGCGAGTGAAGCTTGCGGTGGGGTCCAATGAGGTGCTCCTTCTGGAACTTGTGCAACACTTGATGTTGATCATGGCGCTACTTGTACTTAGCATTGGCTTCGTCTAATATATCATGGACATGCCGGTGGATGTGTTGAATGTGCTCAATGAAGTTGTTAGCCCTGTCGGCTTCAGATAGGACGTGAGTCGAATCTCCTTGTGGCTACAAATGCTATGGCCACGTCAATGGGACACAATGGTTGAAATCCCAACCCTACCTAAAAGTTGTCGTGGCTCGTTGAGATATGGAGAGCTTTGTTGTAGCTTTTCTGAACATAGGGGATACTTTCATCCCATGTGTATGGATGCTTCGAGTTATACATGTGAAGAATGTGTATGATCATCCTGTTAACAACCTCTGTTTTGCCATGAGTTTGGGGATGGAAATCCGTGGACTTAGTAAGTTTTGTATGCATAATCGACTAGAGACTTGACAAAAATGCACTTAGGAATCTATTGTCACGTTTTGAAATAATGGATTGTGGGATCCCAAAGTGTATCCACACTTTCTCAAAGAAGAGCTTAGTAGTGTCTTTTACGGTGATACTCTTCTTGCATGCCACCATGATGGCCATCGTAGAGAATTTGTCAACGACCATGAAAAAACAGTCGTTGACGTGCTTAGTAGAAGGAAGAATCGACATGAAATCCATGGAGATAGATTCCTAAGGTCGACTACGAGTAGGTAGAGGAGTATATAGGCATTTCTTCTTGATGGTTGGTTTGGCAATGGCGCAGGCAGTGTAGGATCTAATGTACTTTCCAACATCCTGACGAAGTTTTGGCCAATAAAAATAATTCTACAATATCACCACTATTTTCTGTACTCTGAAACGTCCAATGACCTGACTATAGTGCGCCTTCCAAATCATCTTGGCACGCTCGCTTGAGGGAACAAAGATGTGTTCCAAGTGGCATAATAGTGCATCCTGAAGGTGAAAATTTGGAACTTTCTTCCCTTCCAGGAGTGTCTAGTATGTGCTGCCGAATTTTGGATCGATCTAGTAAAGATGGGGCCACCCCGAAGTCTCGTACCCATAGGAGTCGAGCACAGTGATTAGCGCCATGACTGGTGGTCGGCTGAGGCAATCTACAACATTATTGGTGCTTCCCTTCTTGTACTTAATTTTCAAATGGAACTGTTACAAGTAGGTGGATCATTTTTGATGGTGATCATTTTGCAATTTCCCTTGTGTCTATATGAACTGTAGGGGTCGATGGTCTATGTGGATGACCGTTTCCTTTCCCAGAATGTAATGCTTCCATTGACGGCAAGCCTGCACAATGGAATACATTTCTTTGTCATAAGTGGGATACTTTTGGACCGTTTCTGAAAGTGTCACACTATGGTAAGCCACTAGATGCCCCGTTGAGTAAGAACTGCACCAATAACATAGTCAGATGTGCCTGTCTCAATCTCAAATGGTTGCTGCAGGTATGGTAATGTGAGCACTGGTGTAGAGCAGAGGCGATGCTTCAAGTCGGCAAACACCTTCTATTGGGTTTTAGACTAATTTTTTTTCTTTCGCTTTGCCCTTAGTGAGTTGGCTTAAAGGCCAAGTGATATGAGAGATCCCCAACACGAACCTGCAATAGAAATTAGCAAGACCCAAAAATCTGCGGAGCTTTGTTAAAGTGGTAGGAGCTGGCCACTCCTGAATGACTTGTATCTTGGCTGGGTCCACATGCACACCTTGCTCATCAATGATGTACTTGAGATATTGAACTTGGGTCATGCCAAAAGTGCATTTCTCCAAATTGGCACACAACTTGTGTAGTGATAGGGTTTGAAGTATGTGTCGAATATGGTGGAGGTGCTCTTCCCAACTCTGGCTGAAGATTAAGATGTCATCTAAATACACCACCACAAATGCATTGGTGAAGGGTCGCAAGATGTCGTCCATCAATCTCATGAAGGTTGTCGGGACATTAGTCATCCCGAAAGGCATGACCAACCATTTGAAAAGGCTCTCCTTGGATTTGAAGGCAATCTTCCACACATTGGAGGGTTCAACTTGGTGATAACTAAAATTCAAGTCAATCTTGCTGAAATATTTGGCCCACTTGAGCTGGTCCAGAAGGTCATCAATCCATGGGATTGGGTACCTATTCTAGATAGTGATCTTGTTCAACGTCTGATAGTCAATACAGATCCTCTAGGTCCCTTCCTTCTTATGTACCAATACAATCAGGCTCCCATAGGGTGATGAGCTTAGCCTGATGTGCCATTTTTTGCAATAGTTCCTAAATCTGCCTCTTGATCTCATCAGTTTCCACAACAGAGTGTCAATAGATCGGTCCATTGGTTAGTGGCGTGCCTACGGTCAGATCAATGGAGTGCTTGATTTGATAGTGTAGAGGTACCCCTGTAGGTGAGGCAAAAATGTCCCTGTAATCCTCCATGAGCTGCTCCATCTGTTGATGTTGTGCAGAGTGCCCTATCTGGAAGCTGTGGCCACAACCTTCTTCTTGCCATGAGGGCGAATCATAAGGAAAAAAAATTCATAGTCTGGGAAATGATCGTACTGCATTGCTTTGTAGTGATCAAAGAGGGTGCGTTAGGTGGGGCTACCTCTGGTATCCTGTACAACTTGTTTCCCAATGTAATAATCACAGAGCGAGGTTCAGGAGGAGGAAGTGACAGATGCAATAGGGGGACTAGATCTAGATAAGGAACTCGAACTGGATGGCTTCTCCATAAGTTTTTATAGTTCCTTCTGGTTTTTAATGAAGTTTTAATTAAAATGCTGCATTGGGATAAAATTAAAGGGAAATTAGGATGGGGAACAAATTTTTCTTTCCTAGCATTAAAATACCAAAGGAATAAAATGATTCAAATTTTAGCAGCTTCAGACCCATTTCCTTGTGCAATGCATCGTACAAAATTATAACAAAAATAATTTCTAGGCATATAAAAAATATCCTCCCTAGACTTATCTTAGAAAAGATCTTGGAGCCCCAATTTTGCTCAGCAACCCTCACAAGGAAGATTGGGAGGAAGTCCTCCAAAACTCCAAAAGAAAATTGAAGTTTGGGGAGCTTATTGGTTTATTTTGGGTGGGAAAACAATTTTGATCAAGGTCGTGTTGTCTTCTCTTCCAGCATATCTCTACTCAGGTTTGTTAGCTCCAAAATTTATATTAAATCCGATGAGTATTGTGATTCAAAACTTTTTATGGAAAGGAGGGAAGAATAATGATAAAAAATTCCATCTAATTAATTGGGATGTAGATAAATTTCCAAAAGGAAAAGGGGGGATTGGGAATTAGGAACCCTTTAATGGTTAATATATCTTCAGGATCCAAGCTCGTATGGAAGCTGATCTCTCAGTCCAAAGAATGGTATTTGAGGCTTGTATAAGGAAATATTTACATAAAACCTGAATCGAAAGACTTGAGGAAGTTCAATGGACCAGTCGTGGATCTAAAATACAGAAGCTTGTGGAGGAAAGATACCCCTCTTCTTGTGGGAAACTTGGGATGACAAGCAAGGAATGGGGCTCCGATTAATCTATGGAAGGAAAAATACCTTCCTAGTATTATCTTATATTCTAAGGGGTTTCGCCCACTAATTGAATGGATGAAAGATAACGAAATAAAAAAAATTAAGGGACATATCAAAATCAGATGATATTGGATCCTGGAATGGTTGGGTTTGTCACGGTATTCCTTGAAGACTACAAACATCTTGGAAAAGACTCATTCCCCTCTTGAAGGACCTAGCCCCGGTGAATGTAGAGGAGAAAGATACTAGGACCTGGAAAGTAACTAAATCAGTCACTATTCAGTTAAAGAAGGATATCCTTTATTATTGGGTAGAATCCTAGCCCCAGACACCACTAAACTATGGAAAGCCATTTGGAATAATGATGTAATCCCCAAGGTGAAAGCCTTCTATTGGACCCTAGTTCATGAAAGCATTCTCACAACTAAGAATCAAAAGTTTGGTAATATTCATGGTCCCTCACGGTGTGTGCTATGAAAATAAGAAGAGGAATCGATTCCCCATCTCTTTTTTCAGTGTCAATTTTCCCTATTTGTGTGGAGTTGTGTTTTTTTCCAGATGCATCAAATAACATACATCCTTGCAAGTTGGCAAGAAATGTTTAGAGATTGGACCCATCCTAGATCCTTGCAGGGGAAATTATGATGAGAGCGTGGAGAGATCTCCCGAAGTTCATATGGTGGGGAATCTGGATCTCCAAGAACGAAAGCATATTTGAAGGATCTCTCCCCTCAAAAAGTTGAGTGTCCATGAAAGTTATATGAATGTTTTTTGAATTATTAGTGGCGAAGGGCATAAATAATTCAGAGTTGGAGGGGATGACAAAGCCAAAAAATAATTGGTTAGGCATAAGTGTGCCATCGGATCAAGCTTGAAGGTTCAATCCTCACCCTCAAGTGAGGAAAGTTTGATGTCTAAGGTTAATCCAAGAAGAGTTCAATCACTAGAAAGAAACACAAGCAGAATCCACCCTATTTTTTGATAGTGTTGCAAAAGGATATCCAAGGGAGGCAGGAGCAGGAGGGGTCCCTTTTAGCCCTGAGGAAGAACTGGAGATTGGGAGTGGCCACCAACAACAAGTCCAAGATTTTCACCTTGTGGAAAGGATTGGACCTTGCTCATACTCTCTGAATAAAGGGAATGCAAATTGTTAGGGATTTCTTGTTGGTTATAAGAATGTTCTCAGATGTACATTGTTTCGACAACAATTCCTCCATAGTCAAAACAATCAAATGCCAGCTGGCAAAATTTGAGCAATATTCATTTTTTCACGTTCTACGTCACTTGAATAAGGCAACCGACAAAATGGAAAATTGTGGAATGCTCTTGGGATCAAGGAGATACGAGATCGATGGGAGAGATGGTAGCCATCTTCCCATTCCTTAATTTAATGATGGTAAGGGAAATATTAAATTTTGACATGTCTATCGGTGATAGAGGGATGAAACGGGGAAGCTCATTCGGAAGGCCAGACAGGTGGGGAAAGGATAGGACATGCTTAATTTATGGTGCCCTCTTGGATCCCTAGGTCATCTCGTCGTATGACATAAGGAGATTAATAAACAAGTATATGGAGGCTACAGGAAACCCGCCATTTCAGAGAATTTGCAGGACTGTGAACAAAGACAGAGAATTAATGGCAAGGAGGTGACTATTGTCTTGTTATTCTGTAAATTTCCAGCAAAATTGGTTTGCTAGATCCTTGGGACAAAATGCGCATTTAACGGGACTAAAGATCAAGGATCTTCATGAGATTATGGCATGAGTAGTGGAAGTTGGTGCACAAGAAGTCGCGGTCCTATTTAAGGACTCATCACCCTACATCTGCTGTTAAAGGTTTGGACCTTATAATTAATAACAATGTGAGTTGGAGGAACATGGAATTGGATGCACCGGGAGGCCATGGTAGGAAGCCCCCCAAGGAGGATCTAGGGTGCTAGGAGAGGGCCACCAAATTCTTGTTTAAGCTGATAATGGGGAGACTTGACTTGACCTCATCATAGGTCGAGTGGAATTATTGGAGAAGGATAGTGCTACCAGGCTGAGAGAATTAATGCAAAGTTTGAGACTGTGGAAGTGTCTTTAGAGCGCAAAATCATGAAGATGACAACTTATTTACTCACCGCCAATTCAGAATTGGTTAGCCACAACAAATGTGCTGAGGTCAAGGAGATTATTTTAGGACTACTGAAGGATATCAAGGAGATTATTTCAGGACTACTGAAGGAGGTCATGGCTTAGCTGTAAAACACGGGAGGAGATGACAACTCAAGAGAAAGTCTGAGAAACTGAGGCAAGCATGTCATTGAGGACACATGGAAGTCCAATGTTGTTTTATTTTGATATTTGGATGCATTTACGGATTTATAGTAGATTTAAGTGTTTTCTTATGGTATACAAGGCTAGTAGGGGAAATAAAATAGTTCCATTGGTACATGGAAGCAATTGCTGAGAGTGAAGCAAGTTTTGCTGTGATGATGTAAAATGATTTTGAATATAAAGTATCCATTTTGTTTAAAAAAATAAAATAATGAAGGACAAAATATCCATATACTAATGGTGTTGTATTTAAAACTATTTATCTTTTTATAACTTATAAAATTGAAGATGCATTAAATTTCTATATGTCACATTCCAAATTAAAATTTAAACCACATTTTCAAGTCACATCATAATTATTATGGAGTTTGAAACAAAAATAAAATTACATAATTAATGTACATGTTATAATATTTGAAAAATCATTATTGAAACTGCCTCCTTTTTCTTTCCTATTTTCTACATTATATCATCACTTTGAAAAGTGACTAACATTGACTTCCTGTAATTCAAACAATTGAAGAATTTTCAAAGTATGAATCATTTTTTGGAAAATATGTCAGACTCTCACTTAGCAAAAGTGAACTTGCAAGTGCTCTTTCAATAGGTGGAAGATGGAATCCATTCAACAATCTATGATAACGATGAAAAGAAGATAAGGAAACTCCTTGCTTATCATGTTCACTAATACTCCTTTGAGAGGTGGAAGATGAAATCCATTAAATCCTCTTCAATATGAGTCATATGCTTATCTTGTTCAATAGTTCATGCCACACTTTCCATATAGTTGGATATGTATTAGATTGAATTCAACTTTAGGTTCTAGGAAAATATAGAGTATTGCAATCCATGCATTAAATTTTAGTCAGTTATATGTTTTAGAAAAATACAATCTAACAAAACAATTGGAGGAAAGACAATTTTTCCAAAAGAGCCTTTTAATTCTTATGAGACAGAAATTCCCAATACAAGATCCTAAATATTACTAATGATACCATAGCTATTATGAACTTGCAATTTCATAAATTATTTACTTTTGTACTTATAATTTTTTATTACTGATGATCTGCAGTACCTGAGGAGTATTCCCTTTTTATTATATGACTAGATTTAAAATGTGAAATTATTATATATGTATATTTAAAATTTGAAATTGAAATTATTACATGTCTAAATTTAAAATTTGAAATCTTATTATTTGTAGTTTTATTTCAAATGCTAATTAATAAGTTTATTTGTAATTTTTTTTTTGTTAGTAGTCAGGTTTAGAATTTGCACATAGGCAAACATATCAAAATTGGTATTGTGCATTCTGTCATTGTTTCCTCGTATCGTTCATTGAGAATAAACATTGGCTTGATTTCAAGAGCTTGGCCTATAGGAGGAGTAATAAGGTGTAGAAAGTAGAATTTTGGATTGGTCTAAGTGAATAAACTATATAGAATTGTGGCAGTGATGTGTGATTATCTACTTAAAAGATGTGGCTATGCAATGTGCCAATCATACATCCTCTTCACTGAACCCATTGTTCCGCACAACATATCGCAACACATCGCAACATGGAAACATAAGTCAAATAATAAATTATATAATTCTTCATTTCTCTAATTATTATGCATTTTCGATTGGCATTCTGTAATATTGGTTGTTTTTGCAAATTTAGAACACATGTGGATTTCAACATCCATATAGGACATAGATACCATATTCTCAATGTTTTTAATGATCATTCTTTCTTGGTGTGTGAATGGTAAATAATGGTTTCACTATCTATTTACGAGTTGTAATATCAATTAATGTAACTTTAGTTAAAATTCAATGTTAACTTAAAAATCCTTTAAATATAAATCTTCTCGTGTTAAAGAAACCCATGCAAACAAGATCACCATTAACATTAAATTGCATAACTTTTGTAATAGAAAAGAATTAAAGATCTTGTTGGCTTGAAAACTATTTTACTTTTTACAATTTGTTAAAATCAATATGCCTTAAAGCTATATGTGTTTGCGTTATAGTTTATGATAAATCTTAAGTGTTTATGTTATAGTTTTTGAGAAATATTCATTGAAATTGAGTGTTTCCCCTTTCCTCTGCTTTAACCATATACCATTGCTTTCCATGTTCATTCTTATGCATCACATTTTGCAGCTCATAAAAATATTGACTCGGACCATATTTACTTAACATTTGTTAATATAGAAATGAATTTCCAGAATGTGTATCTTATAGGGACACATACATATATAAGCTTACCCACAACATAGATACCTCATTCACAATGTTTTCAATTTTTAGTTCATTTTCATTTCTTTGTGTTTACAAGATGATATATAAATTGATATAAATTTATTTAAACTTTAATTTTAACATGGTCCCCCATTAAATATAAATCTTATTGTATTACAAAACTAGTGCAAATAAGATGACCATTAAATTGAATTTCTATACATTTTGTAATAAAAGAGAATGGGAAATCCATATATTGTTAGCGCTATGTTTAAAACTATTTAACCTTTTATTATGGATGCAATGGCTTCCTAGGAGGTTGTTCCATCCTCCTCCCAAGTGTAATGCCTCATTTAAGTCACTGCAGGCGCTATGCCGTGGGTGCATGTAAGAGTACAAGTGGATTCTCTTCATATAAATGGAATTTATGGGCCTAGTTTTGGAATATGAGGAGGTGAGTGTGAGTGGAGGTGAGGGTAGACCCTCGACCCCGATCCCCTATTTCCCACTTTCTCTCTTGGTGGGTAATGTTTTCTAGTTTGAAGAGGTGCTTTTGGTAAATAGAATTACTGTTGGTATCTGCATCAAGTGGTGCGACCTTTTTAGTCTTTTCACTGTACTGGTGTGTGGCTTTAGTATTTCTAGAATGCTAGTGAGAATGCTGTCGCCCGTTATACGTATTCTTTTCCAATGTTTTCTCTTGCATCACTGGTTTGGTAGGTTTGTTCAATTTCTAGGCCTGTTTGTGATATCATGGGTAATTGTCGAGTCCTTGGGGGTAAGTTCTGTTGCTTGGATATCAATGTCTCTTGATTGGTTTGAGGTTTTGGGTTGCTTCGAGTTTGGTGGTATGATTTGAAGAAAGCTTGTTCGCTTGCCATTTTGTGAAATCTTTCAGTTCTTGGTGTTTGTTGACAGTGTTGCGCTGTTAGGGATTGATACATGCCTCTCTGTGTTATGTCAATGCATAGGTAATTTTAACTGTTTGGCAGAATATTGTGTAATATTGCGTGTCATGGTTACAGCATGCAGTGGTAGTGAGAAGTTGGTGGAATTTTCACCATTGGTGTGGAAATTCATTGATGATATAATGGTTTTCAAGATTGGGGTTCACGGTTCTATGTCTAGTCCTTCATCTTGCTTTATAGGTCGAGGGTCTTTCAATTATTTCGATAAGTGCTCCCTCTTAGTTGTGCTCATGCCTCCTATATAGAGGGTGTAGCAAAAGCGGAGGAGGAGGAAATTTTACCGTAGCGAAGAAAAGGGTCCACCCTTTTTCCTATGACTCCATGGACACTTTCTTTGATGCAGTTCCTTGTGAGGGGAGGAAATAAATTCTACTGTTGGAATGTAAAGAGTCAGGGGATCACCCGTATCACTCTGATTCTGAATTGGTTGGTGAATATATGAAATGGGTCCCTTCTCCTAGAATATTCAAGAGTAGGTGGCAACATTTTTTGATTTCTATTACTTTAAATCAACAAATGGATACCCTCTTAGGACCGATTTTCAAAAACAGGCAGGTCAAAAATTATAATGTGTTCTCCTCATTAGAGGACATTAAACACATGATTCATAATCAAAGGTTCTATTTAGGCAATATGGATGCTTATTTAGCTCATGTTGAAGGCTTCCCTGTGAGTGATTCAGCCTCTGGTGATCTTACGGACCCTGCGGATGATAGTGCACAAGTGCCGACTACTATACCTTCTTCTGATCATGAATATAGATACATGGTTTTGCAATCAATTTTGGCATGCGAACTAAAACGTATGGCCTCTTCAAGGGGTTCCAAATTATATTTTGGTTCAGAAGCACCTTGTTTTGGAGCATATTTCTAGTTGCCAATCTAGTTAATTATGCAAAGAGTTTTTTCTCTGTCACTTTTTGTGGTTATCACAGTGGATGGATGGTGTTATCGATGTATTTTGTGTTTTATGGTTGGATGTCATATCTTATTGTTTCTTTGCGCTATGAATTGGGGAATTGAGATTATGGCTCTTGCTGTTGTATTTTTGACACGCTTGTGCTTTACCTACAATTGGATATGGATAAATGTGTGTACGATAGATAACCCTCTTTTCATGCGGGATCCTATGTGTTGTGAGTTTATTATTGGTTGATATTTCTATGGCCGTGCATGCATTATGGCTAATTCTTGCTTGTTCTACGGTCCACTAGCACCATCAGTATTGTTTTGGTGGTTAATTTGTTGATTTGGTGGTTGATCTGTTCTTGTGTCATGCGGAATTCATAATGAGTAGACCCTTGCAATAGTGTTCAAACTTGTTGTCAGAGATTCCTGAAGACCAAAAGATGAATAAAAAGTATTTCACTGATTCCATAAAGAACCTTCCCAACATCACCCCATTTTGCTTATGTGAAAGGAATGTATGTGGGGGAACCCTCTCTTGCTCAAGCGATGCTTGTCTTAGGGAAATTGGGAACGAACTTGGAAAATATATAGATCAGAGAGAGCATAAGGGTGGACAATTTGCCTGCACTAAGATCTGTGTCAAAGTGGACTTTGAGAAGGTTCTCCCAACCATAATATTCTTAACAATGGGGAACTGGAAGCACTATGAGATCTTGGAATATGAACCAATCCCACTTAAGTGTAGTATCTATCATGAGCACAACCATTTGGATAGGGATTGTATGAAAGCACTGTCTAAAGCTCCAGAGAAACCACAATCGGTACAAGGTGATCAATCATGTCAATGGAAAACACATTAAAAGGGAGGAAACAAAAAAGGAAAAGCCAATAATAGGAAACCATAGAGAAATGAGGGTGCATCAAATTCAACAAATCCATTTAGGGTTCTTCAATCTTTTGAGGCTACCTAACTAGATCCATAAGAGAATCAAGTAGAAGAAGGTGAAGGAATAGCCGAGGAAGAACCTATGGAAGAAGGGGAAATATAAGAGAAAGCATAAGAAGTAAAATATATCGAGAAGCAGGCACCTCATATGCTAAACCAAGAAGGAGGCTTGATATTATGTCAATTGGCTTAACTCACATCTCAAGTGAGGGGGTAGAAAGAGACTCAAGAGGGGTCTCAAAAAATTGTCACCAGGACGAGAAAGGCATCAAGGAGAAAAATAGAATGGAAGTAGGGAGCCATGTCAAGAAAAAACGCCGACACTCCAAGAAGGGTCTTAGAGAAGCGGAAGCAGAGAAAAATAAGAAGTTAGGGAGCCAACCTCAAATCTCGGACATACTCAAAACAACTAGATCAAGAGGAATAGAAGGAACAACATAGGGCAGATCACAATTAATTTTGACACCTAGATGATGAAGGTTATTGCATTGAATATAGGGGGTATGGGAGGACCTTAAAAATCCCTCTCAGTCAAGGATTTGGTTAAAAAGGAACAACCGACAATCCTGCTACTGCAGTAAATGGAAATGGAGGAAGATGAATTAATAAAAGTGTCAATTTTTTTCTAGAATGGCAGCGAAAGAATAGGACATAATTCAAGGGGCACCTCAGGGGGATTGGGGACCTTTTGGAGGAAGGATTAGTTATATCTAGTAGATAATATCAAATCCCACAATTGGTTGGGAGTGGAACTAGAGGAAAAAGATGCAAAAGAGAGGTTGAAGGTTATAAATGTATGTCCACCTACAATATATGCAGAGAAACAAGAATTTTGGGATAAATTATTGGCACTTCAAAGCAGTAATTGGAACAAGATGAGGATATTTGGGGGATATTTCAACACCACAATGTACTCAACTGAATGTATGGGAGGAAATATAATCAGATATCCCTTTCGAGAATGGCTGGAGGGCCTTCTCTCTAGTTTGGATTTGGTATATATCAAACCACATAATGGGAAGTATGCAAGGTCCAATCAATATGGATTCTTATTTAGCTCATGTTGAAGGCTTCCCTGTGAGTGATTCAGCCTCTGGTGATCTTACGGACCCTGCGGATGATAGTGCACAAGTGCTGACTACTATACCTTCTTCTGATCATGAATATAGATACATGGTTTTGCAATCAATTTTGGCATGCGAACTAAAACGTATGGCCTCTTCAAGGGGTTCCAAATTATATTTTGGTTCAGAAGCACCTTGTTTTGGAGCATATTTCTAGTTTCCAATCTAGTTAATTATGCAGAGAGTTTTTTCTCTGTCACTTTTTGTGGTTATCACGGTGGATGGATGGTGTTATCGATGTATTTTGTGTTTTATGGTTGGATGTCATATCTTATTTTTTCTTTGCGCTATGAATTGGGGAATTGAGATTATGGCTCTTGCTGTTGTATTTTTGACACGCTTGTGCTTTACCTACAATTGGATATGGATAAATGTGTGTACGATGGATAGCCCTCTTTTCATGCGGGATCCTATGTGTTGTGAGTTTATTATTGGTTGATATTTCTATGGTCGTGCATGCATTATGACTAATTCTTGCTTGTTCTACGGTCCACTAGCACCATCAATATGAAGGCTTCCCTATGAGTGATTCAACCTCTGGCGATCTTACAGACCCTGCGGATGATAGTGCACAAGCGCCGAATACTATACCTTCTTCTGATCATGAATATAGATACATGGTTTTGCTATCAATTTTGGCCTGCGAACTAAAACGTATGGCCTCTTTGAGG
>APFE030348220.1:0-11461 GCA_000404065.3 Pinus taeda
TCTTTAAACCTGTCAAAGACTTCAAATTTCTTCTTAAGGAAATATATCCATGTATTCCTTGAGAAGTCATCTATAAATGATACATAGTACATAGACTTACCTAATGATGGAACCTTCACGGGTCCAAACACATCACTGTGCACAAGCTCTAATATCTGTTTCGCCCTCTTACCACCAAAGGGGAAACTCACCGATTCTGCTTCCCATATACACAATTTTCACAGAAATCAAAATCCAAAGAGCTATTGCCTTTACCATGAAGTATTCAAAGGCCCTTCTCTCCAATATTTCCAAGCCTTTGATGCCACAACATCGTCTTTTCTCCAGAGAACATTAGATTTTCTGCTCCAAAGAACCACAGAATTGTTGCACCCATCAATAACAGTGCTACCTTGCAACTTGTACAGAGTTCCAATCCGAACCCCCCGCATCAATACCAGTGCTCCTCGAACCATCTTGCAGGTATCCTTCTCGAACACTGTTTTTACACCTGCATCATCTAGCTTGCTTACATAAATTAGATTTCTAGCCAATGCAGGAATATGTAGAACACCTGGAAGTGTTCTAACTCTTCCACCTTGCAACTTCAACTTTACCTTTCCGCGACCAATGATTTTAGCCTTTCTGTCATCCCCCAAGAAGACATAACCACCATCGTATTTATCATACTCACAGAACCACTCTCTATGGGGAGTGAAGTGAAAGGATGCACCTAAGTCAATCAACCATGCCTCATGATCTACATGTGTACTTGAAGAAGCCAAGTACACATCCCCACCTTCATCTGAGGTGGTTTTCGCCTCTACAGAAGAAGCATCATCAGATCCCTTTCCTTTATTAGGAGCTTTAGATTTACAGTCCCCTTTGTTATGCCCTTCCTTTCCGCATTTCCAGCACACCGCCTTTACAGGTTTTCTTGGAGATTTAGATCTCCCACTCAATGACTTATTTTTGTTTCTGTTCTGGGACCGTCCTCATATAGACAAGGCTTCACCATTCTGGCTCTCCATATTTTTCCATCTCATCTCCTCCGTCAGCAAGGCTGAGACTATTTCATCAAACTGCAAGGTAGTTGTGTTGCTACCTATTGCAATAACCAAACTATCCCATGAATCTGGTAGAGAACAAAACAAACTGATGCACTTATCTTCATCTGAAATTTTAATATCAAAAGATGCTAACTGACTTACCATAGTATTAAATACATTCAGATGCTCTATTAATGAGTCTCCATCTTTCGTTCTCAGGTTATACAGCTTTTTCCACAGGAACAGTTTATTCACCAAAGACTTAGATTGGTACAAAGTCCCTAACTTGTCCCACAAAGCCTTCGTTGTAGCTTCCCCTAATACATTCAGCAATACTGAATCTGAGACACACAATCGTATTGTGCTCTTTGCCTTCCGATCCAACTTCTTCCATTCTTCATCGAACACTCCTGTTGGTTTAGTACCCAGATCTACCACAATCCATTGATCTTTATCCACCAACAAATCCTCCATCTTGAGTTTCCAAAACTCAAAACTTTGACCATTAAATTTCTCGATCTCTATCTTTCCACTGCTCACCATCTTTTTCACCACAAGAATATATCTCACAGATCTCCCACTAAACAGGGTCTACCACAGGCCCAAGTGAAAACCCTCAGCAACAAAGGCGTCCCCTTGAAGCCAAAACAGCTCTGATACCAAAAGTAGGTTTTAACCCCGTACCTGCATACAAATTCTAAAACCATAGAAAATAAACAATGCAAGAGCATAACACATAAAGCACATATACACATAGATTTTCCCCTGGATCCCAAAACTGGAACTACCAACTTGATTTTTCATTATGTTCCTTCCAATGTTACAATACATATTTATACATGTCGAAGCATCCAATACCATGGACCAAAAAACCATCGCGTCCAAAACCATGGACTGAAAACCATTGCATCCAAAAATATGTGCGAAAATCATGCACAAAACCATAGGTGGGTCCGTCCAACCTAACATAGGGTCCAAACCCATAAAGTGGGGTTACGGGTACCCCTCAAACCCCCTGTGACCTCCCCCCTCTAACACCTAGTTAACTATGTGGGCTAGTCGTATAAAGAATATAACACAACCCAACAGATAAGACCACTTTCGCTTGTCCTTGGGGTACCTTTACATATTGGGTCCTTCCTTTTGGTTTGTGCAATACTCCAACCACTTTCCAAAGTGTGGTATTGAGTATATTTTCTGAACTGGTTCATGATGCAGTAGAAATATACATGGATGATTTTACTCCTTATGGCTCTGACTTTTAGGAAGCTTTATCTAACTTAGGAAAAGTTCTAGATAAGTGTATTGAGATGAAACTATCCCTCAGTCCAGAAAAATGTGAATTTTTTATGATTAAAGGGACTGTACTAGGTCATGCAATATCTCAACAAGGACCGCAGGTGGACCCCAATAAAATTGCCATCATCCAAAGGGTCCCACCTCCTCAAAAGGTGAGAGATGTCAGAAGTTTCCTAGGCTTAGCTAGATATTACAGGAGATTCATTAAAGACTTCAGCAAGTTAGCCTCTCCTTTGTTTTGCCTCCTAGGAAAAGATGTTGAGTTCATATGGTCGGAAAACTGTCAAGAAGCCCTAAATACCTTGAAGAGCAAGCTAGTGACTGCCCCAATTCTCAGAGGCCCAAACTGAGCCCTACCCTTTCACATTCACACATATGCCTCAAACAAAGCAATAGGAGAAGCCTTAGGACAAATTGATGAAAAGTTACCTTATGTCATATACTTTATAAGCAAAAACTTGTCAAAGGTAGTGTTAAACTATACAGTGACCAAGAAGGAACTCCTAGCTGTCATGCATGCCTTAAACAAATTTAGACATTATATCACAGGCTATCAAACCTTTGTGCACACTGATCATGCTATAATTAGATATTTAATGAACAAACCAAATGTCAATGCTCACATTATTAGATGGTTGCTCTTACTGCAGCAGTTTGATCTGATCATTATTGATAAGCCTGGTAAAGAGAATGTTGTTGCTGACTTTTTGTCTGGATTAAATTTGCCTGCAAGTGACAAAAGAATGGTGGATGACCAAATACCAGATGAACACCTATTTTCTATATCAGTACTCTCTCCATGGTTTGTTTATATAGCAAACTACTTGGTTTCAACACAGTTCTCACCACACTTATCCTCAAAAGAAAATAGCAAGATAGTAAGGAAAATCACCCCTTTCACCTGGATTCGAGGCAATCTCTTCAAACTTGGCCAAGATCAGATATTGAGAAGATGTGTCAGGGAGGAGGAAGTCTTTGACATCCTCCTGAACTGTCATGACGGGCCTTGTGGAGGTCATTTTGCAACAAAAAGAAACGCCTTCAAGATATTGCAAGCAAGCTATTACTAGCCCACTCTTCATCAAGATGTGAGGAGATACATGAGCCATTGTGATCGGTGTCAAAGGATGGGAAAACCCACTCCAAAGGATGAAATGTCCATGTAGCATCAAATGACCTTTGAGCCATTTGAGAAGTGGGGCATGGACTTTGTGGGGCCTATCAACCCCCCTTCAAAGTAGAAGTAGTACATCATTGTGTGCACCAACTACTTGACAAAGTGGGCAGAGACAAAAGCAATCAAAGCAGCGACAAAGGAAAAAGTAGCTGAGTTTTTGAGGGAAAACATATTCTGCAAGTTTAGGCATCCGAGAGAGTAGGTCACAGACCAAGGCAGTCAGTTCACTTCCAACCACATTGAAGACCTGCTCATACATCATAAGATCAAGCACAGGACTTCCACCCCTTACCATCCACAAGCCAATGGGAAAGTGGAGGTCACTAACAGAGCATTGGAAGGGATCCTAACTAAGGTAGTGAGCAGCAACAGGAAAGACTGGGTGGATAGATTAGTTGAGGCCACTTGGGTCGACAACACAACATGGAAGACCACCACTAGGTTCACACCCTATGAACTGGTCTATGGGAAGAAGGCTTTGCTGTCAATATATTTTGAATTCAATACCCTAAGAATGGTAGCTCAGCTGGACCTAGACCTCAGCCATGCACAGAAGGAGAGATTACTTCATCTCAATGGATTGGATGAATATAGATTGCAGGCCCTTCTCCATACAGAGGTAGTTCAGCTTCAAAGAAATATATGGCATGACAGAATTATCAGGGAGAAGCAATTCCAAGAGGGATATTGGGCACTACTCTATGATTCAAGATACAAGGATTTCAAAGGCAAGCTGAGGACAAGATGGCTGGGACCCTACACTATGGATAAATGGAATGACAATGGTTCAGTTTTGATCAGAACCATTGATGATGAAGCCATCCCCATGCTTGTCAATGGACATCGGTTGAAAGTCTACAAGAAACCCCTCTCCAAGCAAGACTTTATTGAAGATTTGAATAAAACAGTGATGGTAGTGGAGCATGTCTTAGCTCCCACTTCACCAGCTCACTGAAGAAAAAAAAAAAAATAAGGGCTCAAGTGAAAACCTCCATGAGGCACTTGAGTCCCATCATTGGGTTGAAAACCTCTCCTGAGGTGGCCCAGTGATGTCAAAAAATAAAAAGAGAGACAGAAAAAATAAAAAAGGAAAGAATAAGATCCCTGGGTGAAAACCTCCCTTGGAGGCGCCCAGGGCAGGCAATTAGGGTGAAAACCTCTCTGAGGCGCCCTAGTTGTTTTCAAAAAAAAAAAAGAGAGAAAAAAAGAATTTTGATTGCATTACAGGTTTGCAGGAGGACTACAGGGAGCAGAATAAGGTGCCAAGGGAATCCTAACACCTATACCAGCACCTATGTCATCTTCTCCACACCTTCCTCCATCATTTTTGGCATCTCTTTCACCCCACTGTACCTTTTTCTTCCAAAACTATGTTTTCTATAGGAGGCTCCTGTAGGAATTACAGAGAGCCAAAAGTGTCTACAGGAGGTAGTTTGAGGGACAAGAATAGCTTCATGAGGAACCTATGATCCCTCTTACCACCTTCAAGCCTCCTTACCATCATTTTCAAGCCTGCATCACACTCCAAGAATCATTATTTTTTTCTTGTCCAAGAAAAAAACAAAAAGACAGTTTTTCAGTTTTGAAAAAAACAAAAATAAAAGGAGAAAATATACCATTAACTTCACTTGAAGCTTACCTCCTATCCCTCCATCTTTATCTCCACCTCTGGCATCATTCTCGAGCTCCAAGAAAGGGAAATAGCTGAAGTTTCAAAGGGAGAAGCAGCTACAAGAGATCTTGTAGGGATTCCTGTAGCACCTGATCCCATAGAAGTCCAGCACCAACAGAAAAGGAGTGCACATCTGTAGGTTGAAAAGGCCCATGCAGCTCAGCTCCAGAAAAATAAGAACCTACAAAAGCACAACACACACATCAGCAAGCAGAGACAGTAAGAATGAAGAAAAATGAAGGCATGCAGTAGAGAAAGCCACAGCAACTTACAGCAAATACACTCGAATCATAGGTAAGTAACTAAATCACTCCTCTATCTGCATTTGTGTAATTAGAAATAATACAAAGGCAATGAGATGGTTGAAATTGAAATGTGGCCAGTTAACTAGGCCACCTTCATTTAGTTGACTCCACTTAACCGAGATGTCACCCACACGTGCGCACAATCAACTCAAGCACAAGATGCCAAGGACAGGTAGTGGGAGGAAGAGTTAACTCCAATGCAATAATGAAGGATGATTATGAGGAGGGGCCATGATGACCAAGCAGGTGGGGACCAATGGTCATAATTCGGGCAATGTACCCCTTGCCATCCCAGCACCCCTAACCGAAAATATACATAAAAGGTAATCAGCACTCCTCCCCGCGCATTCTTACCACCTTTTCTTCAAGTTTTCTCCTCGTAACTCAGCCACAGCACTATCCTTATGCCCCCATAGCCTCATATACACCATCCTCCATCGATTTCCTCCATATTCTTGCTCTCGGCATTTTCTATAGGAGAACCTACAGGAAATCTATAGGAGCACCTACAAAAAATCTACAGGAGGGACAGCGGGCTTCTACAGAAGGGGCAGTGAGTCATTTTGAAGGGAGAAAATGCGATTTTTTGCATGAGTTCAAGTTTGAAGAGGTAGGGTTCATGAATTCCCCATATTATATATCAATATATGAAGGAAGTGGTCTCAATCTGAGGATGAAATAAGTCTTTAGGAGGGTAAAGATACATAAAAGGAATTTCTGTTTAAAAAAAAAAAAAAATATTCCCCTTTGTTTTCCTATTTCACTCAAAATCCTTGTCTCCACTTCCATATTTATTTTTTTTCAAAAGAAGTAAAGGCAGTATGACAGGGGTTTTATGAGAAAAGAGCCCACTAACTCCACTAGACTCCATGCACATCCTCAAGTGGTGGACATATCTACAAGGGCAAACTGGATGAATTTCTTTGAGAAGTTTAGAGGGTTTGATGATGAAATTGCCCAAGAATTTTCTCTCTCTGGTTCCTCACACAAGAACTCATGCCATTGTAACCATTAGAGGCCTCTCCAACGATATAACCCCTGAATTCATCAGTAGGGTCACTACCCTTCCTCTTGGGCTGCCTTGGAGTAAAGATGAGAAACCAATTGGCCAGGCTGCCAAGAAGAAACTTTTCCAAGATAATGAAACCCCTGTTGAAGACAAAAATGGAATTAGGAGGGCTAGTATACCATATCCCTAGGATGAGGTTAGCTACCAAATAATCAAATACATTTCTTGTGAGGGGAGGTACAACATTATTGATGGATATCATTTCAGAATCCTCCAAGAATTGAGATATGGCATGGATACCCCAGCACATCAAAAGCTCAGTATCCCTTACTTTCTCCTTTAGACCCTCATTGACTCTAGCACCAAGGTACAAGAAGGAAATTCATAGCAGCTAGCTCACCATGGCCTAATCAAAATCCTAGTAGAGGAATCCCTCCATACCCTTACAATCCCCATAGCATGGGAAGTTTTCAAAAATATGACAGTTGAGGATGACATCAAGGCATTAACCTATGAATGTCAGTGTTGCTATCAGTGAGGAGGGAGAACAGTAATGAGGAGAAGGTGAAGCCAATGGTAGCATAGCAGAGTAAGAGAGGGAGGAGGAAAGAAAAGAAATAGAGGAGGAGAGAGTTGAAGGGACAGAGCAGGAAGAAGAAAAAGAGATAGAAGAAGGAGAAGAGGAGGCAGAGAGGGCAGAGTAAGGAGAAGAGTCCCCTGAAACTTTGGAAAGAGAAGCAGCAGCTGCCCTCACTTCCCTCGGTATACCATTCAAGCCAAACCAGAAGAGGAAAAGAAAAACCTCCATGTATTTCAAGGCAAGGAAGAGAACAAGAATTAAACAGGCAAACCTCAGCCATCCTCAAATATTCCCATTACTATTGAAGATTCACCATTTGCCAAGGTGAAAGAATCTCCTTCCAAGACTCCTATAACCTATGAAAGGGGGACTCCAAAATATTCTACATGGAAGGGAAAGGCAGTTCTACAGGACCCCAAACTAGACCTACATGAGGATGAAACAATCCTATAGGAGACATTGTCCAAACTACAGGAGACACAAAAGCTTGAGAAAAAGATAGGAGGACAGCCAGAGGTGAAGGAGGAAGCACAAGAGCTACAAGAACCTAACCCCCAGCCTAATCTTGCCTCTTATTACAATCTACTTGAGCGAGGTAGGATAATCCCACAGAAATTTTCCATTCCACTATTTTTTGAATTGAAAAAAGAGAGAGTAAGAACACATAGGTAGATGCAGATAGCCAAGTCCAAAGGATTTGAGGATATTGGCCACATGGAAGACAAACTCAAAGAAATGGGTAGGGAATTGAGTGCTCTCAGAGACAAAGAATCCATTACAAGAAACCACCTTGAAAATGAAAATGAACTACTAAGAAGGCAGCTGCAAGAGAAAGAGACTCAGCTGGCATACATGGCCAGCTTATCCATGGAAGCATTACAATGCAGAACACCAGCCAAATCTTATGGCCTCTATCTAAAGGACCAATGGATTCAATTCCAAATAAATACTTTGGCACAAAGAGGCACAATGCCTTTCCAAGATTACAGGCAGTTCATGGATTTGTGTGACCAAAGCACCTCAAAGGATAAAGAAAATATGGCAGAGTTCTACCTACACAACATGGCCCTCACAGACATGAATGTGTGGGACCCCAATGCCAAGCTAGGGGATCTGCAATTAATGGCCATGGAATCATGGATGAACCATGAGGAATTGAGGGCAGTATAAATGAAAAGATTGTTAATAGAAGAGAAAAATGAACCATTGATGATAATAGTTAAGCCATCAGATCCTATGGCACTCATCAGCACACAAAACCTACTTGCAAATGACCCTCAAATTGCCCCTAAATATCTAGCCAATCAAGAACAAGCCATTGCACACTTTGAAGATATGTTTAGGCTACTTGGGGAGGACTGTGTGCATGCATGTATGAGAAGATGGAACACCCTACCCCACAGTTTGCAGATCAGGGAATACCATTCCCCCATGAGGCTGAAGGAGGCATTAAAAAGAGTGCCAATGTACAAGCGCTCCATGCAAAGGCTGAAGGTCAACTAGATTGGCCTCAAACTGAGTCCTCCACTCATATTAGGCATGCTAGAAGGTAGAAGAGTAGAAGAAGAGGAGGAGCAGTGGAAGGACATAGACAGGAATGCAGGATTTTATGGAGAACATGAGCAGACCACATTAGAAGCTTGGAATGCTAGGGAGGCTGCCAGGTCCATAAAAGATGAAGAGATTGACTGGGTTGCTCAGAGGATGAGCAACACCTTCAGTAGGGGGGTGATGATGAGTCTCATAAATGGGTAATTGTATGGGCTCATTTTACCTCCTAACCCAGTCAAATCAACCATTCTCTTAGCTTATTGTATGATTTTCTGATTATATTTATGCTTATAGGGTGAGTTGAGTTAGTTATGATGCCATGTGGTCTAACATGTATTTAATGCAAATTAATGATGGATTTCTAGGTCAAAGTCAAGGATCCAGTGGTAAAATTGCAACGATAACTCGAAGTAGACAGAGGAGAGGAATTATAGGAGGGAATCCCCCTCATTTATTTCTCCTCACTTCGAATCCCCCTTCATTCAGCTTGGAGTACAAGCAGTCAAATCATGCACTAGAAGGCAACCAAGAAAAGTGGAGGATAACTGATAGTTATTGTTGGACACCTAATCCTCAATGGGTTAGTGTGGAAGCCGAATAGACAAAAGGAGTCCAAGATACCTTGGGATGTGGAACCCAACGATCAAACCATGAACTATAAATGTATATTTCTTGTTAATAAAAATGCATTCTCATGTTTTATCTTTCAGATTATGTTGCTGCCATGTGTGTGTTTAACATGGTATCAGAGCTACAAACGTATTCTTACCCTGCATAATTACTGTGAACCTAATTTTACATATTTGTTGGTCTGCCATTTTCCAACCTGTCAGAATTGTCCTTCTATATTCTACCTAGTTGCCTGAAGCCTGCTCCAAGCAGTTTCATATATGCGTTCCTCTGTCATATGTGTTTTTAAGTGAACAGCCTCTATCATATGCGTTTTTAAGTGAATGCCCTCTGTCAAGAGACCTGTTGCAAACATTGTCTCACTGCATCAGTGTCATAGACATTTTATATTCTCCTATACTCCACTGAAAATGTTATCTCCTGCTGCAATCGGGGCGCTTTCGAAACTTGAGAGAGTATCTTTAAGTGGAAATAACTTATCAGGTCCGGTTCCATTTTCCATTTACTGTCTCTCCGTTTCTTGACTCGGGTCAATATCCTCGTAAATATTCCACTGCATGAACCCTGCTTGATCACTTTGGATTATGTTACTCAGCTCTTTGATAGGGGTTGTATCTTCAACACCATAGCCACCAGAACCAGGTATCAGTTCTTGTATTTATGTTCTTGTGTATTACATTGAATGCATCATATATTGATCGTTGCCCCATCCATCGAACGGCCTCTCCATCAAACTCGGGTTTCCCCACTCCTCTGGTTGACATAACACCCGCAGCAACCATGCCAATGTGGCTCCGTCTCACTTAAAGGACCTCAATCCCGCAGCCATCGAAGTCTTTTGAATGCTGGAGGAAAGAGTACACTGCTTATACAATTATTAATGCAAGCATGTGTTTCCTGCTCTGGAGCGTTGTCCCATATATGCTTCAAGTTTAACGTTGCTCCCATATATGTTTAACACTGCTCCATTGGTTGGGGTTTGATGCTAGCCATATGTCCTTTGGTGTGTTGTCCACTCGAGCCGTTACAACGAGCATGGTCACATTGTTGTTAAAGAACCCATTTGGTCATTTGGTTTTCTCATTTTGAGGCGTTTTTTAATGTATGACAGGGCGTCTGATATAGAAAACCTACCTTCATGCAATGGGAGGTGGAAATTTGGTTGGTTTTGAGAAACAGGAGTTTTTGCTTTGTACAGTGAGTGAGTAAATGGGGTACCATTATAGTGGGTTCCTGGATAATCGGTGAAGTCACAGGTGCACGATGGCTCATAGACTAGAGTGTAAATATCTCTAATACAAATCAGAATATATACAAAGAAAGTGTTTAACGTTGTGTTTGGCAGGTCTACGTTCTAATCCTACTGCTTTGGATGGTAAGGCACCATGGCTTTGGACTGGTGCGCATCAAGGCACGCTAGAAAGAGGAACGAGGAAGAAGGAATGTTGCCATCTATTGGTATACACATGCATTTCTCCATACATACATTTACACTTGAGCTCCTGCCATCAAAGTTTGTTGAAACAAGGAACGATGAAACCCATGCATTTTCCATTGAATGTTTGTTACAGTATGCATTATTTTTGTGTTGTCCATTGAATGTTTGCTACAGTATGCATTACTTTTGCGTTGTCCATATGTGTTGTATAACACTGTGGTGAATGTTTGTGTTGTCTTACATTGCGGTCTTACACTCAGAGCGTTGTCCATTAACACTCAGAGCGTTATCCATATGTGTTGTTTAACACTGCCCATATATTTATGTGTTATTTAACACTGATCAGTTTTGAGTATTATGTTGAATGAAATGTTGAATGTGTTGAATGCATGTCTAACATGGCACCTAAACAACAAGTTCCGGCATGGCATTTGTCTTAAAAGATAATAGCTTTGAGGGGTAAATACATTCTATCATTTTATCATGGACCATTGCCACAAAGTCATCTAGCAGGCTTTGTTGCAGTACAGTGGCATTTATTTTAAAACATAACAAATACCGCCTTGATCTTTCTATGCGAGTGACTTCGGTCAATGTACAAGCCTTGCATATTGATACAGCGTTTTTGAATAATACGCTTGAACTAGATGATCCATTGGTGGATTTAATTTCGAGCTGAATATTTTTAAAGTTCATGGTAAAATGCTATGGTATATGTATCACTGTTGGTCATATGCGTGTGTCCAAATAGTTCTGGAAGACCATCTTTGGC
>APFE030348229.1:0-10692 GCA_000404065.3 Pinus taeda
GTATCTCTATAAATTTGTGAACATAGAAAAAAATATTAGAATAACTTTATACAAATAATTTATATGATTATTTTAGGCATGCATAGTATCCAATGCAAGAATTACACTTCAAATGAATTGATTTCTTTCATAACTATCTATCTTAAATTTAATAAGAGTTCATTTATTTTGGTAAATGAACATGACATCATGAATGACAATGTATTCTTTTTTGTAACCACGACTCTTCAATGTGCATATTTGAAAATCAAAATTATTAATTCATATATTCTTATAATTAATTACGATTTTATGTTTTATGATATAATTTGAAATGTTTGGGATTCTATTTTTTTTTGTGTATGTGGTTGTGTTTTGCATATTTTATAAGTATTTTTAATCAATATATATTTAGAATTAGTGACAAATCCATGTTTTATGATGGAAAGGAATGTGTTGGAATATTCATGGTAATATTGAAATATCAATGTTAAGATTTCTGAACCCATGGAATATGTTAGAATATCCATTAAATAGTGGTGGTTACAAAAAGGAATAAATTGTCATTGAGGATGTCATGGTCATTTACCAAAATAAGTGACTTTATTAATTTAGAATAGATAATACTATGCAAGGAATTCACGTTCCATTTGAAGTGTAATTCTTGCATTGGATACTATGCATGCTTAAAATCAGCATAGAAGTTATTTGTATAAAGTTATACTAATAGTTTTTTTTTGTGTTGACGAATTTATAGAGATACAAGCACAAACAATCAAATGATTACTTAAAGTAAAAACACAAATATTTAAAATGCTACCATCATAAAACATGGATTTGTAACTAATTATCAATATATATTGATTAAAAATACTTATAAAATAATTTGATTCTCAATGATGGATTGAATAATGATATTTACAAAAAAAACCTATATCCATTCATGATGTTATGGTCATTTGCAAAAATAAATCGAATTTTATTAAACTGAATGCTAATTTAAACATAGCCACCACTCTATAACCATCACTCTATCGAAAAATTCTATAACCATCACTCTATTAAAAAGTAAAAATAAATACTAAAAAAATCATATTACAAATATATATATTTAGGTACATTAATATAAAAATTAATGATTAAAAAACATATGGGGATACATAATTTACAAACTTAAAATACATATAACTAAATTTGTGAAAACATATTTATGATTCATTAATTGTGTTATGTTGAAATGTGTGTATACCTTATATTAGGATTTCTATAATTTTAATTTAATTATCAATAACAAATATGTTGATGCTAGAGATTTAATAATCAATAATTACTATTTTTAATATTATTCATGAATAAAATGTTGAGATTTATTTAAAATTTAGTTATGATCTCTTCCTTCTCAATTTAAAGAAAAAATATATTTCATAACTAATTTAAAATATCCCCTATATATATATCATTTTGACTATAAAATGATTTATTGGTTTTATTATAGCTATTGTGACCATATAGTTAAATGGATTGAAAATTTCTATAGTGATCGCCCTTTGATGAGAATAAAAACACTAACCCCATTATACATATTGCATTAACCAGATTAAAAAATTCATAAAAATTAACTAAACTATATTATTATTATTATTGGAGTTATATAATATATAATAATATGTTTATCCATGTAGATTCACATACACATGAAAGGAATGCCTTATTTTGGATTGGAGTGACTTTAAATTAATCAGGCAGAGAACGTTAGGGATGGTTTTGAGATAAGTAGAGTCTAACCTCAGTAACATAGATGAAATCCTTCAATTTGATGCTCTATTGTAAAGGAATAACATTAGTATTGTACATGTATTCTTGTATAAAGAAAAAATATATGGAGATGAGAATCGAGTTATTGTTTAATCATAGAATGAAAGCTATAAGAATATTGTACAATATTGGAAGGAACTCCATGTATGAAGGGTAGTTAATTTTGAAACAATTGAGAAAAATAGAAGTTACGTTGAAATCCTTTAAGGGGATCGTAACCAACATGTGATACATCGCGACCACTGTGTATATATTTTATTATATTTACATATATTTTAATATTTTTACTAAAATATATTTATTAATTGGAATAACCATCAAAAAAATAAATTTATGTATTGTAATATTATTCTCTTCCAAATCACCTGGAAGGTCTCCTCCATATGTCAGATTCACTAAAGGGGGATTTCAACGAGTTTAGTGAAACATTAATATGTGTATAATGGTTTCGTTATATTTTTAAAATTATTTTTTAAATTATACTTATAAAGAAATAAATGAGAATGTATTGGATATTTGCATAATATCAGTGAAAGTCATTGCCATTGAATTCAACAATGCCTTATATTTCAATACAAAGCCTCAACATTTAACTTAGAATCTATGAGACAAAATGAAATAAAAAAGAAAAACAAAACAAAAAATTAAATATTAAAAAAATTATATTACAAATATATATATTTATGTATATTACTACAAATATTAGTGATTAAAAAATACATAATTTACAAATTTAAAATACATATAACTAAAGTTGTGAAAACATATTTATGATTTCTTAATTTTGTTATTTTGATACGTGTGTATACCTTATAATAGGATTTCTAGAATTTTAATTTAATTATCAATAATCAATAGGTTGATGCTAGAGATTCAATAATCAATAATTAATATTTCTAATATTAGTCATGAATAAAAGGTTGATATTTATTTAAAATTTAGTTATTATCTCTATTCCTTCTCAATTTAATTAAAAAAATTATTTCAAAAGTAATTTAAAATATACTATATATATAATATTTTGACTATAAAGTGACTTTTTGGTTTTATTATAGCCATTGTGACTATATAGTTATATGGATTGGAAAATTTATATAGCTATCACTCTACGACAAGAATCAAAACACCAACCGATACTTATTACATTAAAAAAATCATAAAAGTTAACCAAACTATGTTCTTGTTGTTTTTGTTGTTGTTGTTGTTGTTGTTGTTCGAGTTATATATTATATAAAAATATGTTTATCCCTGTAGTTTCACACACACTATTATTATGGAAATCCTTTAATTGGAAATAGTTCTTTTGAAACTAATTAATTTGAGATAATTTAGATAATAGAGTAAACCTAACTTGGATCTAAATATTATCATTGATATATCAATATTACCATGTATATTCCATTGGTTCAAAAATCTTATCATTTATATGTTAATATTACCATGAATATTCCAACACATTCCGTGGGGTTTAAATATCTACGATCAACCTAATAATTAAATTATAACTATGGAAGATCTATTCTTACAAATAGCATAATTATAGGCATATATATTTTGGAATTTACTTTATATTTAAGTTAAAAATAAAATATTAACATTAAACTAACACAAAGTAGGGAAGTCACATAAATTAAAAGGCGGAAGTACAAATAAATTTAAATCCATGATAACCATGAGAATGGTTACTCCTTTACTCCTATCACTTTTCATACATTTAAAAAAACATATACATTAACTAAATTATAACTTTATTACAAATTATATTGTCATTATTTATAAAAATATTTTTTGTATGCATATTTCAACAACAACAAAAAATATTAGTGGAAAGTTTTAGTTGTTAAATATGTCAATATTACTATGAATGTTCCAACAAATTCCATCGGGTTTAAATATATGACATCAACTTAATAATTAAATTATAACTATGGGATATCTATTCTTCCAATCAGCATATTTATAGGCATATCTAGTTTGGAATTTATTTTCAATTTAAGTTGAAAAAAATTATTAACATTAAATTAAAAAACTAGGGATGTCATATAAATAAAATCCAATCCATGCTAATCATCAAAAGAGTACTCCATTATACCTATCACATTTCCTAGATTAAAAGAAACATATAAATTAACTAAATTATAAATTTATTACAAGTTATATTATGATTATTTATAATAATATTTGTTTGCATGCATATTTCAACAAAAAATAATCTTAGTGGAAACTTTTAGCAGTGAAATTTAGCCCTTGGATGAAATTAAAGGGTTTCAAATTTTGACTGGAATACTTTTTTATATCATAGTGAATTATTAATAGTAGCCCCAAAAACATTTTATAAGAAGATGAAGTATGGAGGTTGCCATTGCCTTATTTTAAGGGAGACATGTAAAAAATAAAATATCTCCTAAAATTAGGAGCTACTAATTTCCATTTACCCCAATTTTCAAGGACAAGGATTTATGGTAGCAATTTCTCCCTTCTCATTTGGTTTTAGATGGGCTCTTTACTTCCCCTTGGATGAAATTTAACCGTTTCAAATTTTGATTGGAATAGTTTTTTGTATCATAGTGAATTATTAATAGTAGCCCAAAGATCATTTTATAATAAAATTAGGCATAGAGCACCGCATTGCCTTCTTTTAAGGGAGACCTAGAAAAATAAAACAACTCCTGAAATTAGGAGCTACTAGTTTCCATTTACCCCAATTTTCAAGGACAATGATTTATGGTAGCCATTTCTCTCTTCTCATTTGGTTTAAAATGAGCTCTTTATTTTAGTGGCCCTTATATCATGGTATTGAGATTAATTTGCTGAGAACCATGCACATTTAAGTATTTAATAATATTCTTTCCCTTTTTAAGTTTTCATACTAGGCTTATGTATTTTCTTTACATTCCAGTACCTCAAGTATTCTCTCATTTCTCTCTTGAATTTTTTTGTTTAATTTTTTGGAAATATAATAATTTTTTGTTTGGAAAATCCCCAAAATTTGGCCTTGGGATTTCAAAATTACACTTGCGTTATTACAATTTTTGTATCGGGACAAAAATATCATTTAATTTTAAATTTGTGGCAGCCATGCTCGTGGGGTTGTCTTTAAGTTCATTGAATCAACCTCCAATATTTTTCATTTTTTTATTGAAATCTAAACTTTTCTACAACACCTTTCTCTTGTATATTACTCCTTGGAATTCATTTATAGTCTTAGTTAATGCATATAAAATTTTAGGGGAGATTGTTTTTTAGAAAATTGAAATTTGAGGGCTCAAAACTTTGGGGATTGATTTTCTATATCGAAATAGTGACTAAGGATGATTATCCAAAATATTAAGTTAAATTTTATATTTTTTACACCATTAGGTCCTAATAAAATAAAAATTAAATTCATAAAAATGACCAAACACTCAATTAACCTTGATGTTTAGAGTCCATAATTTTTGTTAGTGATTTGCCTTAATTTCTCAAATAAGGTTGTTATTTAAACTAATTTCCTTGCACCTCATAAAATTAGGGTTTTATGGAAATGGTTTCACACATGTGTTTTGATCATGGAACTATTTTTCAATATCCCATAGAATTTCAATTTCTCCTCCTTCCAGTTTTGTAGGAAAAATTCACCCACGACATCCTCCATAGAAATTCATGGTTTTATGTTTCTTTATGTACTAAACATAGCTTCAATAAACTTTATATCCATAATTGTTCCATTAATTACATGGTTTCTAAAGGATTATAATATTGATTAATCAATTCTTATTCTAGTGCACCCAATTGAGGAGGAGAAGATCACGTTGATACTCGAGAAGATTTTGTTCATTATATATCTATCTATCTATCTATCTATATATATATAAGCATGATTTACAACTAGAGAACTTTGTTTTCATATTATAAATTTATTTGTTTATTGTTTTTTGAAGTTTATGAAGTAATATTGCAATTGGATTTTGTTGACACATGTATTCCTATAAGTTTTTTCTCAACTATTACATGAATAGTAAACTAAGATAGTGGTATTTTTTAAAAATTTTTAGTTTTGAAAATTTTGTGTTATTGGTTTTTCAATTGTCCTCTTTAAATTTCTTCAAAAAAATTGAAGCATTATGTTTAACAGAAAATAGATGAAAAATATGATATAAATTAGAAAATTTCAAACCCATATTCCATTGGAAGGAATATTCCTTCATCAATCCAACATGATCCAATCCACCACCTAAAGACAACTGTTTCCTTAATTTCACTAGGGTACAAAAGGCGGTTGCAACACATTTTGCATAAGACAAATTCTTCCCTAATTTCACTAGGGTACAAAAGGTTGTTATAGAACATTTTGCATAAGGGGTACTCGAAATGTGTATTTTAAGACCTTGAAAGCACAATCAAGTGCCTAAATTTTCAATTCAAATATATTGATAAATCTATTCTCTTAAGAAACTTGATCCACCACTTACAAATGTATCGATTCGGTCTAGTGCTCTTCTTTTTTACCTAAACACCCCCTCTCTTGCCAAAATATGAAACAAATTCTTATTCATCAGTGGTACATCATAGAATCCTTCTCCATTGATGGTCCATGATCATAATAGAGGTTTTCTTTTCTCTTCTTCTCACATAGTCTAACTGATAGAAAAAATGGTCTTTTTCACATAAGCCTCTTTAGCTAATTTGAATCAATGAAAGATCACAATATTTCTTGAAATTGTATTAATGGATTTTAATGAAAAGGCCAATTCTCCATAAGTAAGACGTACGTATTTTTTCAAATAATTTATTCTATTAGAAATAATATTATTTATATTTAGTGTTTTATTTTTAATGATGGTCCCTCCAAAATATCGTATTCCTTTAATATTCCTTCTCCTTGTTAAGGGTGATTCATAATAAAATAATATTCAATTATAAATTAGATTTGCTAAATACAAAATGGTATATTCTATATTTGTAATAACTAATATAATTTATTAGTATAACTTATTTCTAAGTAATATTAAAAAAATATTATTGATTTATTATTGTTCTAAAATATTTTTAGTGTTGATGCACAAGATACTTAATCTACTTGAAAATAACCACGAATATACAATATTTTTTATTTTTTATTTAATTAGTGATAGGTTAATTCATTTATAGATTCAAGAAGTACAGTTTGATATGTATAGAGGGAATATCATGCTATAAAACTATAATGCCACAATATTTTATATTTTGCTTACATACCATGATAATATAGACTTTCTCTCTAATTTGAAAATAGGATTTGGTTATGCAAGATAATGATAATTGCAAGGATTGTTTCAATATAAATGGATGATAAGTAATCACATCTAGGTTAGAGAAATAAATAAGTGATTCACACCTCCATATTAATTCTTTAGAACAAGAAATTTTGGAGATTAGTTGGTCCATCTTAAGCATTATAATTATTGAAACAAGAATATAATTTGAAGTGCAAAAAAGTTATGGTCACTTCAATTTTTCTTGGATTTTGTAAGCTTGTGATAGCCTTTTCGTTATAGTGGAGTAGTTACCTTTGTTTTATCCTACATAATCTCACATAAAAATATACTAACAGTCATGTAAATTGTTGTTCCATTACATATTCTATTCAAAGTTTAACTAATTGGTACCAACTAAACCATTTAACTTGATAAATTTGGTTCTCATATTCAACTTAAAGATAGGGAACAAAGTATCTCCATTGACAACATATACCAAAACATAAAGATGTCAAAAAACAAATTAAATACTCTCACTGAAGTCTACTATGCATATTCAAGAAAGTCATAGTGTTATTGAGAACAAAGGGTTGTATGCACAACTAGTTTATACGGTTATACGTCAAGTAGATTTGATTTAATTTATTGTTCCTCCACATTTAAGGTATGTTCTAAATTATTTATTATAACAAGGCTACTATATGTCAATTTCAAGTTGCAATTTAGGTAAAAATGTGTTTTATATTTTATGGTTTACTTTGAAATTACTAATTTCCAAATTTCAAAACAAATAAATGTTATTTTAAAATTTAGTTTTTTATTTTTTTGCTTTGCCATCAACCATTCAATCTTTCTAACTTTGAAATTGTCAGTCTTTTACCTCAAAAGAAATTGACTGTTGTTTTTAAATTTAGCTTTTTACTTTTTACTTTGAATATTTTAAAATTTCAAGAGTTAATTAATTTGGTTTATTATTTTTTTATTTCTCATTTTTTTTCTTTTTGTTCGTGGAAATTTAACGAATCTAATTAATATTCAGTTTCTAAATTTAAATAACTTTTTGCTTTTTGGTAACTTTTTGCTTTTTTGAGTATTGTACTTAGTATTTCTTGAATTCAATTAAGAGGTCGTACAAGAACTCGAGCAGATTCCAAGGGGATTTCACAATCCCAATCTCTTCAACCCTAGCATTTAGTTAAGAGCTGATGGAGACATCCGAATCCTAGCCGTTTATTCATAGCCGTTTCCGCCGATTTCAAAATAGTAATTTGTCCCAATTGTTTCCAGATGTGCCTAATTGTTTCAAGACGTATTATATGAGGATATTCGAGTATAAGTCAGATTGAATATATGAAGGTTGTGTATATTCGACCATAAGTCAGATTGAATATATGAAGTTTGTGTGTTAGATCCACAATGTTGTTGACTTTGTATCTTTGTTGGGAGAGGGTTATGTGTTAGATCCTCAATGTTGTTGTCTCTGTATGTTTGTTGAAAAAGATCGTGTGTTCGATCCACAATCTTGTTGTTGTCTCTGTATATTTGTTGTAGCGTGGTATCTTTGTGAAGACAGCGTTGGACTGAATATATGAAGGTCCACGCCCCTTGGGTCCTGTGTATCTTTGTATCTTTGCTGGGAGAGCGGCTCTATATCTTTGTTGGGAGAGAGTAACACTGGATATATGAAAGTCCTGATCCACGCTGAAGCTAGTACCTCTTAACTCTACTTCTTCGATCTTTGTTTTAATGTCTTCATTATAAAAAATTTAAGCAGTTATGGATATGGTTTATGAATAGTTTTGTTTGCACATTTGAAGCCAAGCTTTTTTCTGCAACTATGGATAGGGTTTAGCGATAATTTTGTTTGCAGATTTAAAACCATGCCTCTTTTTTAGAGTTTCTTTAAAACCATGACTCTTTTTGAGCGTTGCTTTAATGTAGGGTTTAGAATTTTTTACTGCAACTATGAATAGTGTTTATGGATAATTTTATTTGCACATTTGAAATCATGCTTAGAGCGTTGTTTTAAAGTAGGGTTTGTAATTTTTTCTTCTAATTTTGTTTTTACATTTGAAACTATGCATCTTATTCATGCATTGTTTTAAAGTAGGGTGTATAATTTTTTCATATAACTATAAATAGGGGCATTTATGGACAATTTTGTTTGTACATTTGAAATGTTGAGCACTTGTTTATAGTTATTTTTCTGTAACTATGAGAAATCTTATTGATACTTGTCGTGTTATATTACACTTTTGTTCACACGTTGCAAACTCTGAGCACTTCGTCATCAAGATTAGTCCTCAATTACTATATCCGCCCAATAGTCTCGACTGAATTTTTGTATTATGGTTACCAAAGACATGAATTTTATATAAATGTAGCCACATAATTATGATCCACAAACCGAGATTACGACCTTTACTTCATAGAAATTCATGCAAACATTCATCTCTTTGGCCTTTTGTCAAAGGACAGACGAAAAAGCTTTTTGGGGTGATACACTTTGATGTCTCAATTTTTTTTAAATGTATTTTAATATGAAAATAGATTTAACTTTTTTTTATTGGAATTGGAATTTGGTAATGAAATATATTTTAGAAATTTTTAATTCACAAATAAATTTAAGTTTTTAAATTATATTTTAAATATAAAATGTATCTTTAATATTTTAGTTTTTAAATTATATTTTTAAATATAAAAATGTATCTTTATATTTTAAATATAAATATGTAGAAATAAGGTAGGAATTGGAAGTTGGTACTCATATCATATATTTTTTAAATTTTTAATATACAAATAAATTTAAAATAGTTAGAATTATCTATTATTATTTTCTAAATATAACACGAAAATGTTGGGTGGTGTGTTAATTTTTGATGTTCACAGTTCTTTCAATTTTGATATTGAAAATCATAACTTCTGTTTTGTTATAATACGTTAAATAGAACAAAGGTATCAAAATACATCTTTGTGAAAAAATACATTAGAAATACACCAATACATTAGACATTCATCTTAGCAGCCATTGTAATGAAGGCATACTAAGAGTTCTTTCTATAATCTTCTATTTCACAAACCTTAACCTCATTTGGTCCAATGAACCTGAAGATATTTGTGTTTCCATTTGAGACCACATATGTGAGATTATAATATCATTATTGTTGGTGTTCCATCATACTTAATGGAGGTTTTATGAAGTTTGGTTGTGTTTTGTGTTTGTATGTTACTTAGGGTTTCCAGAATTTATGTCTATGGTAATTGAATTTTTATTTTATTTTATTTTTTAATGATTTTATTATTGAATGTAATCTATATTTTAAATAGTTTTGAAATTAAGAATATGATTTCTTTGATTTTTCTATATAGTTTTTGATACTATTTATATACATTTTACAAAAAAGAAAAATAAATAAATTTTTGTTCTCATGATTACTTATTTATATTGCAAACTGTTATACATATTATTTGTTATATTATCATGTATATGTTGATATATGAATTATCATTATAAAGAATGAATCAATAAGTATTAAAAATAAAGAGAATGAAATGATATGTAATTTTGAAATTTTTTTGAGGTTTTCTGATCAGGCATAGGGCAAGGGAATGGGGAGGTGGAGATGGAGGTGGTGGAGGAGGAGGAGGTGAAGGCGGTTGTGGAGGAGGTTGAGGAGAGGTC
>APFE030348230.1:1337-30896 GCA_000404065.3 Pinus taeda
CATCCACAAACCAAGGGGAGAAAAGGCAGAGAATAAATCCCCTCTCTGAGGAAGAAATGCCTATGGGGCAATCGGTGATAATGGGCCCACCAAGCATGGAGGTATCTGCTAGTTCCTTTCAGTAGGAACAAGAGAGAAATCTTGGAGGAGAGGTTATCTCCTCAAGTCATCAAAGGAAATTAGAGGTTAGCATCAAGCAACAGTTTACTGATATCAAGAGGAGAAATGAGCCACTTAGGCTCCAAATCTACAATCAGTTGCTAAAGTTGGCCCCTACAAATCAGCAGAGGCTTATGGCAGCCTATGACATTTCAGAAGGGAAAATGACCATGAGTCATTTCATGCCCACCACGGTGCAACCACAGTCAGCTGCAGACTACATAAGAACCAACCTGGAGGTTCTAGAAAAAGACTTTCACCCCATGGACCAAATAGAACTTCATAAGCAAACGGGTGAAATGGTTTATGCAACATTGGCAAACAAAGAAATGTTGGCAAAAAGGCTGAAAAACAGCCTAAATAATACAGCTGCCCAACTGGAGTTGGAGAAAGCATCCTCCCTGGCCAAAGACAACAGGATCAAGTCTTTGGAAGATATAATTATAGAGCTGGGGCATGACCCCAAGGATCCAAAGGCCATACAGACACTACTAAAAATAAGAGATGCAGACCTTGCAGCCCTGAGAAAGAAGGTAAAGCTCCCAACAACCATTCACCCCCAAACATATGAGGTTGCCCAACAGAAGCAAGAACAAGAGATAGCTACATTGCTGGTAGCACTACACAAGCAACTAGTGTAGACAAAAGGGAGGCTGGAAGACATAGAGGCTGCACTGCAGGCAGCCCTGCAGCAGAAAGAGGGAGGCCAGACTTGTCAGCCCCCTGCAGAGGTTATAAACCTTGAGGAGCCTCCAAAGACCACTCCTCCTCCCATAGAAGCAGCAGCAGCAGCACCATCAACATCAACAACAGCACCAACACCGTCTACAGAGCAGGCTCTGAGCCTGGACATGCAGAAATTGTTGAATGAGGTCCAGGCCCTAGAAGCCCAGATGACAGAACTGAATGGAGCCAAGGATGACTTGGCCAAGCTGAAAGAGAAGTATGATAAATCAAAGCAGAATGTGGCTGAGAAAGGGAGAGAAATAAAAACTCTCAAGGAAAGGATAAAAGAGCTTGAGAAGGAGCTCACTCTTGACAAAGTGGTGGCTGAAATCAGAAGAGTTTTGTGGACCCACATTGGCTAATCAATAACGGACCAATGGCAATACATTGAAACTATTCATGAGCAAATGGAGCTCATAGGAAAAGCACAAAGGGAAGTGCATAGAGCAAGGGAATCTCTAGGCAGTATGCCTGAGATAGCCGGCAGAATGATCAATGTGCTCAATAACCGGACAAGTCCTCAACTGGAAGCAATTGGGATCTCCAACAGGACGGAGACTATCCAGTTAATTAAGAGGGTCCTCACACTGAAAATCCTGGTACAGACATTGGACAAAAGGAGCCAAGATATGCAAACACAGGTAAACAGGTTCATGGACAAATTTGCTGCATTACAGGGCAGAGGTCTCCCCAACTTACTCAACAGTGCAGGAAAACTTCTATCACATGAAGTTTATGCAAAGAGGGTGAACACATTTGCCATTAATCGGATCAGTCAAGGATCAAGCAGCTCACAGGAAACAGGGCCAACATCTGGGCAAAGTCTCTATGACAGAGTAGAGAATTTGTTTTTTATTATGAATGAGATTAGCCATCTATTTGAAACGCCTCCGAACTTCTACAAATACACAGAGGCAGATGAGACCATGGATGCAATTTTGAGGCATCAATTGCCTACGCAGGATTGGTGGGCCTCCATGATACAATTATTATTATAAACAAGAGGCTTCATCTAAATTTTGTCATCAAAATATATAAGTCATCACATTCAGAAAGTGTGATGCATATACTATGACCAAAAGGTGGAATGAGCCACCTCAGCATGAAGATTCAGCCACCAAAAGCAGCAATGACAGCTACAGGTAGCAGGGCCGAGAAAAGCTTCAGCATGACAGAGCATAAAGAGACATCATTCACATCATTCAGCATTAAAGCAGAAACGCTCAACCGACTCACTCTCTTCCAAAGGTCAAGAAGAGGCCTGACAGCATTAAGGACCATTTATCTTACACTCAGACTAGCAATAACTTTCTTATTTGATATTTTGTAAAGTTGGTGAGCATAGTTAATGTATCAAGTGACTCGACAGTTAGATATTTTGTAAAACCTATTTGTATATATTCCCCCTCGGACAAACTTTGAAGGGGTTGTTGTTGGTTTTGTTGTTCTCTTATGAAGAAATGAGAACTCGGCTGTAATTTGGAGAAGGATGTTATAAATAAAGCTTGGAGTTTACAGGAACTGAGTCTTACTGGTGCATGCCGTGATTGGAACCATTGAATGCTACATGATTCTAGTGCTATGACTTGATATAATAAGTGTTTCTCTATCTCTGTTAATGTTTCTGTTATTTGTTTTAACGCATAACTCTCACATGTTGCTCTAAATCTAGGAAAGAAAGAAAAAGAATAGCTCCGGATTTGTCCATGGAGACACCCTGATCTCAATCTATCTTCACTATAAATGTTTTTCATGACTTTCAGCTGTTTAAATTGGAATTCTTAATTGCTCCAATAAGCTCTGAATACCTCACAGTCACTATTTCGTAATTCATTTATGCTACTAAGTAGAGACTGTCGTTCAAATTGATATCACACTGTCAGTAACTTCACATCCCAATGTTTCACTCACTAAATCGGAAATTATATTAGCAATAGCCATCTAGCCTTGCAGCAAAACTCTCTCCATCACAAGCACCATAACTATCTCATTTTTCTGACTCCATATGCCCAATGGATTAGCATCTTCTGAACTCTTCATGCCCTTCTTACAACAAAATTTCATCAACGAAAGTCTCAAACAGGAAACTGAAACTTTAAACTAGCCTAAGATACTCACAAAGCATAGCTGAAACTTAAAGAGAGAGCCCTCTCTGATTATAGATAGGCTAGGATCTATAATCCAAAGGTTGGTTAGTGGTTACCTCGGACGTATTCCCTTGGGAGTCATAGGGAACAACCTAGGTGTTAACAATAGTCAATCAAAACAATCCACATATATCAGAGAATTCCTATCTAATATTAATTATGCACAATAGTGCCTAGTAATGGGCCTCTGTTCATGCTCAGTGTAAAAATCTAGGCTCTGATACCATTTGTCATGAATCCTACTTTCACATCCCATTTTTTTTTTAAGGTTAATAAATATATTTGGCTTCTCCTTAATTTATGGTCTAGATATATTTTCACCTAGTTTATGTTACCTTCAAAAGGATTGTGATAAGATCTTGTTCACCGTGGTTTATATACTCTACTTTATAAATGTTCCTCCTACTATATGATTACTAACATTACGGTATTATGTTGGGTCTCATTTATTCTTTTGATCTATGTTTTCTTATATAGTTTTAATGTCTTTGTTTAAGATATGAATGATATGACTATTGTTTTACATTAATATAATCGTACACATCCTTTGTATGAATTGGTGCTTGAAAACGTTAAAATAAATTAACGAATTTATTATGTGCCCCCCAGGCCTTTTTGTTTCTTCGTTCCCTCTTGTACGCAACGCCATGTGATGATTGCCTACTTGTCAATACATCTAGCCACAAGCGTACTCCACATGCCCTGCTTCATATGGAATTTCACCTTGATATAGGGGTCTGGTCCTTGCTAGTGGACATTAATGGTCCAGAGTTAACACGCCAAATCGACAATGATCCTTCTCTCACACCAACCCTAACTACATTTCACCCTACCTGCATTCACATTTCGCCACATGTTTCACCTCTAGTGTCTACCGACTTGCCTCTGCTAGGGTTTGTCCTACGACTGGATTTCTTTGTCACCATTGTAGCCATTGTGCCCTACATTGCTACATATTGTGATCACCCTAATTCAAAGTGGTGTGTATGGGTCATTATGGAATTTCAATTATGGGATATGCACAGTTTCGTACTGTGTTGGTGGCCAACACTATCTCCCACCAGATTAGAACCTACAAAATAAAATCCTGTAGCGTTGCTTGGGCTTCACACCCCTGTCAGGTAATTTCAGGCTAAGTCTTTATATTTACATCTGCTTGGTCACTATGTATCTTCACCACAATGGCTAATTAAGGTGGGCTTATGCAAATTATTGGGAGTGGTTTCCATGAAAATGTCGAAAGAACTACAAGGGTATCAAACTTGGTGGATGTTCTCACTCTGAAATCCATGTATGCATTATTCTTTTCCTCTGGTCAACTGGGGTTTAGGAGTGATGTATTGTGCACAATTTTGTCTTCTTATAACCTTGGTTCTTGTATGCCCAGGTCAATTTGTGTCCATCTTGTCTCTGTTGTGTGCGTTGACTCAGGTATGATAAACCCCTCCACGATTTTCTTATAAATTTAAGAGATTTTGAGGTATTCTGACTTACCGAAGGCATAGGCCTAACATGCATATCTGCTTTGATTGTGAACAGGTAAATGTAACATTATCTTTGTTGCTCCTGCTATGCCCAAATCCTCTCTACTTCTCCTGGGTTAACCTCCCTCTTGGCTCCCTCCAGGTTTGTTTTGAGGCTCAGATCTCTTTTCCTTTACATGTCTTCCACCATAAGTATGATCAAAAGGAATGTTAATGGGTGTGTATGGATACATTTGGGTTTTCACAGTTTCATTGCACATTGTTTCCTGATGGGTTTCAACTGGTCTCAATTCCTTGAGCGTTGCATTCCCTTTGTGTTTTATCATCCTTTCAGTGTCGAGCCTACTCGAGTCTTTTTTTGTCCTTTCTACGTAAAACCCACCATGAAGGGGTCAATAATGAAATTTTTTGGATAATTATTATAAGGGTTTACTGTTTATTCCCTAATTATTCCAGTATGCAGCTTGTTGCTTAAATTATGGACTTGAAGTTTATGTTTTGTATTGCAGAGGTTGTTTGTAGGTTAGCCCTATAATTCTGCTACTGTGAATGGTTAATTCATGCCCTTGTCATGGTCATGCCATTGTATGGGGTTCTTTGAGTCATTACATTTTTGTTAGTTGTCCCGCTGAGACATTTAGCTACTTTTCAACATTTATTGGTATATTCTGTTGTTGCTAAAGGACTGTATATAGTTATGCACTTATAAGTTTATAATCATTCATTTTTCTGATATGTTCGTAAGGTTAAGGCAGACTCTGGCAGTGTTGTTCTCTGGCTGATGCAATGATTGGATTTCAATACCTGTCTATATTATTTATAAAGGATATTATTCCTCTTTATACTTTGTTATTTATGCTCCCTGTTTGCACTTTAATACTGAAGGTCTTGCTAGCTCATTGGCCTCTATTCCTATAATTTATCTTTGCTTTGAATTTCAGTTATGGCCTCCAGGAAATATGTTGAACAAATATGTGAATACATATAATCAGTTGTTCTATCTACTCCGTTCCTGCTGCATAAATGACTTATTCGACTCGTGACTATGGTCTTAATGCTATATAATCATATGTATAGTAGAATACTAATTGGAAACCATAAAATGAATTCGATTTCTGTTTCTGAGTTTGAGATCTAAGCTGTGATGCTTTTCTTCGAAAGATTTAATGTATAATTGTTACCTTTTTGCTTCTTCTGTCTACCGTATCTCTTTAACGCATATCCAATGTAATAATTCCTCTGTCTACCGTATCTCTTTAACGCATATCCAATGTAATAATAACTCTATCAAGCTGATCTCATATCGGTTATGTGTGCATATTAGCATATTAGAAAATATATTATGCGATTCCTATGAACCTTCAGTTTGAATAATATTTGTTGTTGTTTCACTATGCATACCTTTTACAAGTTGATATGAGAGCTCAGTTGTTCAATAAATTTTCCAAGATTTATCTCTTTTAATAGAATCAATATTTTTAACATAGAGGCTACTTCAGAGTAGTGACATGCAGGATTTCACTTGCGTTCACCTGCGAAACAGTACTCAGATCCGCTTCATTGTCCTTTCCTTCATTAAGTGTGATGTTGATCATTCTAACATGGTAGCCAAACCTTGTTTAGTAGTTTAGTTTCATAAAAAATTTCTGTTTTTGAAAGATATAAACTTAATATTATGCCCCACCAAGTGGCAAACATTACTAAAATCTCCTAGATTACACCTGCACAACAACTACGAAGGTAAGTAGTACAACTGCACATAAACCTTATTCCACTTCTCTTAATCACATGCATAAGGATATAGGTAAATATAGTTCTCCCATAACCATGTTTAATATTACCTTCCATACAACAATACAAGCTACACATACTGAATAAAGTAAATGAAGTACCTCCTAATAAGGATTTTTCTCATCGGGAGCATTTCAGAATTCACATTCAGACCCACCAGAACATTTACGCCTACTTAATTCAAATAATTAACCCTAATAATTTCCATTAAAATGTTTGCTTCGCATTATGAAAAAAAATTAGAGGAAACCATTTAAGATATATTACTATTCCATTTAAATCAAATCTTCCCAATCTATAATATAAAAATAGCAGTAGCAATAACCTCTAACCAATAGCTTGCTAGGAAGAATTTCACACCTCTAACTAACCAATAGCTTTCTAGGAAGAATTTCACTTGGATCGAACGACTTTTGCTCCCAACCATGAGCCTCCTCCAATAGCTTGGTATGAATAATTTGAACTGGATTGAATGACTTTGCTTCCCAACCATGAACCTCCTCTTTAGGTTTTCCTTGAGCTGATATTTGTCTCTCCTTCCCCAGAATCAACAGCCTATGTTGTTATGGTGAAGGCATTTTTTATGCCTCACTTTCCCTAGCAGACTTTCTATAACCGCGTCTTGTTTTTTTGGGTTCTACCAATCCCCATAGTCTAGAATTTTCCTGTTTTCTTTTAAGGATTATTTTCCATCCTTTAAAGCCCGTATTTTTCAAACTTTGGTCCTTGTTCACCCATTCTAGTGTTTTTTCCCTGGAATTGGATGATTTTTCGATTTTTATCTTCATATCTAGTAAATCACATGATTTCACTCCTAATATTTTTTTGAAGTGATTTGAGAAAGTTTTTTTTTTTTTTTCCTTTATCCAATCTATTCACCCTAGATTATGGATTAGGATAAAATATCTAGTAAATCAAATGATTTCACTCCTAAGATTTTTTTGAAGTGATTTGGGAAAGTTTTTTTTTTTTTCTTTTCCTTTATCCAATCTATTCACCCTAGATTATGGATTAGGATAACTTTATTCGTTCCTTTGTTCTTTCCAAGTAAAATTTTCAAATACCATATTTAATTATTTCAAATTCAAATAATTACATTATCATAATTTTTCTTCCACAAATTAAATCTTGGCCATCATGCCATTACTAACCGTACTTCAACTACTAAATATTAACAACATGTTAACTATAATATTTTATGAAATAGAGGGCATTACAATATATTTTTTTTATATAAAATATATATCCACTTACACACATTTGACTTGGTTGATTAGTTATTTTGTTTTTATTCACCTTGAAAATACCTTGGGTTTCTAAAACCACAATGTTGTAAATCACCCATCGTGACTAATTATAGAAGATTTCTTCTTTATACAGGCTTAAAGATACTTGTAATCTTCACCTTTTACTTTTTTCACATGCATTGCTTAATTGGGAACTTTTTTTCTAAATATGTCTTAGACATGTAGGATAGGGAGAAACTCCTTTTTTAGAATGTTTAGAAATCCTATTTCATTCATGGCTGAAATTAGAAAATAAACATATGATACTAAATATTATAACCAAGATAACTCACCAATTAAGTACTCAAAATTTTCTAAATACAATAAAGAAATCCATTTAGGAATAATATATGCAAGAATGATATGATAAGATGATACACTGGGGACCGTATATACATCTAAATGTATTTCCCTTTCATTCCTAGTCATCTCCTTTAAGATGTGTCTTTTCATTATACTAATTATTGTTTATTAGTTTAATTCAATTATGAGTTATTCATTTATATTGTTTTGTATATTTATATTAGTAATAGCTGCTCCTCTTAAGCTAATAGAGAGAATATCGTGAATTTCTTCATTGATATTTCCAAACAAATAAATCACTAGCATATGATTTTGAGAATATCTTGAATTTCTTCATTGATCTTTCCAAACAAATGAATCACTAGCATATGATTTTGATGGTGTGTATGTCACATCTTGAGAGTTTTCTTCTAGGTACTCTACGAGCTCTTAAGACACTTATTCCCAGATATATTCTTTCTCCTATTAGAAATGATTAGATTTTTTCGGAGATGCAATTTTATTTCTATGTCTTTCAAATTTGAATCATGACTACATTCAATTAGATATACTCTTTCAAGGATTTAATCAATATCAATTATCGACTCTACAACTTTATAACTCTACCCTCAAGCTCTTTATACTATTTATAATATCTAAGGATGATTCTTGACTTCAACATCCATTTAGATCTACATTTTATTTCCTATCATTCATATTTTCACCCATGGAATCTAATTCAAATAAATAAGGATCCTATGCATCATCACTGATGACAATTTTCTTGTCCTAACAAAATCCAAAGCATGGTAAATTTAATTATTTTGAATTTTTTACTTCCACTATGTTTGTATGGCAATGTGTTTGAAAATGTGTTCATACAATCACATTGGTTAGATACATTTTATCCACAAAAATTTCAGATAGCAATTCTTGTAACTCATTCTGGAAATTATTGTTATTGAAATTTTTGTGTAATCAATATTACAAAATCATTTGATCCTTTTTTTTAAATAAATTAAAAACAGTTATCTAAAATATAAATATTGAAACTTTTTTCTTATACAATAAACTTCAGACAAATATATTTATCATATAAATTTTTTTAAAAATATTAACACCTATACATTTTTAATTATTATTATTATTATATAAAAAATAATCATCATTTTAAAACTATTGTTATCAAACTTGTGTATAATCAATATTACAAAATCATTTCATCCCAAATTTTTGAATAAATTGAAAGGACGTAGCTAAAGTGTAAACATTCAAAACTTTTTTCTTATAGAATAAATTTGGGACAAATATATTTATCATCTCCATAAATTTATTTAAAAATACTAATAACCTATAAAAATTTTTAATTATTATTGCTATTATAATTTAAAATAATCATCATTATATATATATATATATATATATATATATATATATATATATATATAATTCCCTTCACTAAAAACATTTTCCAAATCACTTATCTCATCTAATTTTTTTTAATCAATTCTATTAAAAACAAGAAGCCATTATCGTGGCGGTAGTCCCTGCCGAAGTCTGCAAGGACAACACAAATGGATTGTATACTGTCTGATTTGAAATGGGATTTGAAATGGAACTGAAATAGTTCGTTCTAAAATGGGATTTGAAATGGAACTGAAATAGTTCGTTCTAAAATGGGATTTGAAATGGAACTGAAATAGTTCGTTCAATGTGTAATTCGTTACAAAAATTTCAGTTCGAAGTAAAACATATATTTCAAGATTGTTAAAATATTTTAAATGGTTATTACCTGATGTTGCTCTGGCTCATGCCCATTGCAAGAGACATATGTCTAAATAACATTTATTGCCCAGTCTTTAGAAGCAATAAGATTGGATCACATTTAACAATAAACAGAAACGTAGTTAAAATAATACCAAATGCAATACAAAGCTCTGCGGTGCTGAGCCCTCCTTTCATGGCTCCACGTTTGAGCTTCATTTGAGCTTATTCTGACATGGGAGTGTCATCCGAACTCATTTTTCCTACTAGATAATTAATTACTTTGGGATCACCCTTTTCACTGGTTGATAACATGATGTGCTCCATTAAGACAATGATGTGTGTGTCTATATATATATATATATATATATATATATATATATATATATATATATATATATATATATATATATGGTCCTCTAGTACTCTGAGGTATATGTTCTATTGGATAAGCTTTAGTATTCGAAAGACAGGTATTATATAACGCGTCAATTTCATATATGGGTACTTGTTTATCCACAATGTTTCACTCTGAAAGAAATGTTCATGTTCGAAGGGTACAATCACATAAAACTATTTAATTAGAAATTATTGAATAATTGATAAGAGTGTATTATTGATTATGAAAGCTCTCTCATCATAGCTAGTTATCAGTAGATGTATTTGTAAAAATTCTATTGGATAAGCTTTAGTATTCGAACAACATGTAACATGACACGTATTATATAACACGTCCATTTCATATATGGGTACTTGTTTATCCACAATGTTTCACTCTGAAAGAAATGTTTATATTCGAAGGGTACAATCACATAAAACTATTTAATTAGAAATTATTGAATAATTTATAAGAGTGTATTATTAATTACGAAATCTCTCTCATCATAGCTAGTTATCAGTAGATGTATTTGTAAAACATATTAATTATTTCACAGGATATTAATATTATATATATTTATATATATATATATATATATATATATAATATAATTACAAAGTTTGTATAACAATGTTTTTAAATTAAATTATATTTCATATAAAAATTTAAATAAATAGAATGAAATTTATAATAATTGTTTTTAATAAATAGGATAAAATTTATAATAAAAAGTAGGTTTAGTTATATATGGATTTTTGAATCACTGGTAAAACATAACTTTTTTTGAGTAATTTTTATATTTTTATTTTGAATAAATTTTTAAATTTAAAATATATAAGGTATAAAATAGAATGTTTTAATTATCTATTAAGATATTTTGTTTGGTTTGAAGAGTATTGGAGAAAAGTTGGTAAAATTTGGTAAGGTATTTTTTAAACTAAATTTGAATAAAGTCAATATATATTGTTTTTTAAAAGATTGATTGGTTTTAAAAAATAGTGTTCCTTTACTGGGAAATAAAGTACTAACTTATATTTTTATGGTTTGGAAAGAAATTGTTTAACTAAGATATAATGTCATAACATTTTCTTTATTTGTAAGGGAAATTTAAACTTTAAATTTTATGGTTTACCCAATATTTCATAACATTTAAATAGTTAACTAATCATATCATTAAATATGGTAACATATTTAAAACGAAAACCAAATAAATTAAAATAAAAAAATTAATTAAAATTAATTAAAAAACAACAACAATATTTAAAAACCAGTGGAGTAAAAACATTGGCGGAGTAACAACATCCAAGGAGTAACAACATTTGACACTTAGAAAATTCTCGGGAGTAACAACACCCAAGGAGTAACAACATTGGCGAAGTAACAACATCCAAGGAGTCACAATATCTCACACCTCGAAAATTTTTCGGGAGTAACAACAATGGTGGAGTTAGAACACCCAAGGAGTAACAACATCCGACACTTAGAATTTTTTTGGGAGTAACAGTAGTGGCAGAGTAATAGCACCTAATTTATCTGAGGAAACCATATACTGATAAGACTCAGTAACAAATGGATAAATATGGACCAACATCATGAAACTTGACAACTTCCTTTTATTTTGATGATGGAATTAAATTTGTGACTTTGAACACATGAAAAAAACATAAGAGGAATCAGAAAAGAAACAACAACTTTATAGAAAAACAATAAATAAATAAATAACTTAAGTTGCAATGGCTATGATTTTGATTGCAACAATCTTGTTTCCTAAGGGAATATATCAATTTGTTTCCAGAAACAACAATCTATCAATGGTAAATGAATGAAAAAATGTTTTTGCAGAAATGACTTGGATCTTCAAATGGAAATCTATTCTCCATTTCTCCTGTGATGAATCCATTAGGTAATGAAAAAGTCTTCATGTTGTTGGTGAGAAATAACAGAATAATTTTTAACAAACTCTTATGATCAATTTCCATGCCACCTCGAAAGAATCAAAATTATATGATATTAGATTTCTTAATATATTTTGGGATGAAAATCTATTATTTCATTATCATTGCCTTCAATAATCACTTGTTCAAAAAGAAACTGAACTCATTTACTCTCCTCGAACTTGCAAAAAACAAGCGTCTACCTATAATAAAACATGTAATCATGGAAGAAGAGAGGTGATTGGGCTCTCTAAATCCAATAAATATGAAAACAATTAACAATTAATTCCTCTGTAAAAAAAATCCATGGAAAACAAATAACAAAGTAGAGTTAATTTATTACTTGCGGGAGAGCGGTAACCAACCATACTAACCAACAACAGTTTAATCATAACTTCTTTATTTTTCATCCAATTTGTGTGATTCCAAAGCCAAATGAAATTGAATTAATAGGGATATATCCAATGGAAACAAGTTTTAAAAATTCCATGATATGATATGTCAAATTTATTTAGGACAACCTGTATAACCGAGTCATTTTCGATTTCCCAACTTAGACCAACAATTGATATTTTAAGCATAACATTTTTGTTTGATGATAGATTGAACCAATTAAAATTGGAGATTAAAGTAGGTTCGTGTAAAATATGTCCAATAAAAATATTTTTTTAAATAATGAATAATTGATGTCTCAACTGTGTGAAGGAACAATCAGAAAAATAAAGTTTTAAAGGTGTTGATTTACAATAGACAAATAAAGTTTTAAAGGTGTTGATTTACGATAGACAATCAATATTTTGGTCATAACATTCTCATACGATATCAAAATCAGGTGATTCAAATTGCACTGTAAACTAGATTAATAGGGTGATATACTATAGAAACAAGTTTAAAAAATCTAGTAATTTAGGCCTCCAAAAATTGACTGTCCCAACTCTGTTCGTGAAATGCCTACTCGACACACTGTCAATGTTTTAGTCATAACAATTTCATTTCAAATCCAAATTGAGTGATTCAAATTGGATTTGAAAATAGAAATAAATGGCTAATTAGGATTGAGACATGTTTTTAAAAAGTGCCCATTTTGTTCCTCAAAACATGATTGTAACTACTGTGATTTCAGTGGTTTTATCAAGCCCACATGCCCTAAGATATGATAAAATTCATTTTTTTCAAAATGATGATGAGTGTTTTTAGAAATCTGCTTTTCAATGTAATACATCTACATACACAACTAAATTCAAATATTTACCGTTCATATTGATATACTCAGCAAGTTGTCGCAAACAAAACTCACTCTACATATAACAAAAATTATTTATATACTCATTTATTCTATTTTCTACACTAACCTATTCTACCTTGAAAATTAAAGCATACTTACGTATAAGAGTACTTCCAATGGATCCATTTTAGAAATAAGGCCTCAAGTATATACACACCCGAATTTGAAAAATGTCTATCAATAAATACTAGGGTATGAGAGACCAACTTCCCTTGAAAATATGGTGTCAAAAATTGTTGAAGTATACAGTGACGCTACGAAAAACTGATGGAGTGAAGCCAATCTTATATATATCCTTTACCTTCTTGATTTCCCATAGTTGTCATATCATGAAGTTCTTCAGTTTCTAAAACAACTTGTTGACACAGACTAGAAGAAACCTCCTTTTCTTCCCTAACTTTTACAATTTTTGGATTTGGAACATTTCCTATCTCGATATAAATTTTCTACAATTGCATATGTGAGATAGGTTGGGTGGGAAGGGTAGCTAAAATTTTCAATTCAACACTGTAAGCATGTTGTACTAGTTTATTATGGTGAGGCTGTGGAGTGAGTTGAGCAGGATATTGTGTAGGGCATGGAGGATTTTTATGATGTAGTTGATTGGGATGTGTGGATGATTTTGATACGCAAGCAAGGTGTTCTTAAAAATATGGAAAAGAATATGGATGATATTTTTGTGCTACAAGATGAGGGAGAGTAGTCATGTAATCATAGGATGAACCATGTCAAACATGTGGACAAGATTGATGGGGGTTATATTGAGATTGGCATGGCTGCCCTAACACATGAGTATTCCATAATAGATTATGCAAATAAGACAATGGAGAGGAAGTGTTTTTAAACATACATGTAGGCCAAGGTTTCAATGATTGTGAAATTGTTGTAGCTTCTCCATCTCTTGGAAATGTTGTTCTCATCCCAGGTAAGAAAGAGAAACTATCCATTGGATGTTCCTTTTGGCATTGAGGAAAATCACTCCAAATTTTGCTTGACTTTTCTTAACCTGCAAAACATGCAATTGTATTTTAGAGAGCTAATAAAATCAACTTTAAAAAGTTCGAATAAATCATTGATTTCATCTCTTATATCTCCCATTCTGGTAGCATATTTGGAAATTAAAGAAGAAAATTCTCTAGAATTCTTACCAGCCTTGGATATTCCTCTTGACTACATTATGCATAAATTGCAAACCTCATCATATGATAGCTGAAAAACGTCACATTTTCCTATTAGATTTAAGATTTCTATAATTTCATCTTTGATTCCTTTAAGAATGAGTGTTTTTAAGATCTCTTTTTCTGAATGATTATGCTTTAATTTTTCAAGGTTGTATTTAAATCGCTGCAGATAGTCCTCCAAGCTTTCATATTCCCTTTTTATCATACTAAAAATATGTCCACTGGCCTTGCAATAGTCTTGGTACTTCTCCAAGAATACATTCTTCATGTCCTCCCATGTTAGTTCCCACCAAGGCTCATGAACCATCGAAGAGCTTCTCCTTTTAGAGTAAGAGGAAACACTTTCAACCTTTTATCATTATTACAATAATCATATCCTCTACAAAGTACTTCAAACTCAAATAAGAATGTATCTGGGTCCTCATTATCCAAACCATGAAAAATTGGTAGAGAAGATAGAGGAATTGTGTGTATTTGTGTCACTCCTCCTAGATCAATTATAGGCAATTCAAAAGTAACATTGTGATCCATTTGTTACCATAATAGAAGATGTTCTTCATGTGCTGCTTTGAGGTTCCTCCTTCATATATTCCTGTCAATTTGTTAGTGGAATGGGTGGTGCTTACATCACCACTTTGAGTGAAATGATAAGATTTCTTCAAATTTCTACCTTTTTCTTCCTAGCCATTCAAAAAACAATTTGAAAGGAAATCTAAAGCTCAAGTTCTAGAGCAGGGTATCAAAGGACTGTTCCCTCCCAAGGATGAGAGATTAGTTTTTCCAAAATCAGAACAAACAGAAATGCAGGAAAATTCTAAGCTTAGGACCTGGAGTAAGGTGAGAGAACTCTTTCCCTCCCCAGGACGAGAGAGTGGATCTTATAAAATAAAAACAACCAAAAATGCAGGAAAAATAACTATGCTCAAGACCTGGAGTAGGGTGTCAAAGGAAAATTCCCTCCTCAAGATGAGAGATTGACCCTCTCGTCGATATAGATTGTGTCTTGCACCTTATTAGCCTTCCCTGGCAATGAAACCAAAATGTTGGTGTCTGAGTATGAACAAATTATTCAATCTCGTTTCCTACGTTAATTCATCAATCTGGGTGCGTACACTTTTCAAGGTCACATAAAAGGTATATGCAGGAGCAAGGTTACAATCTTACATTGACAAAGGGTTCGTGACTAAGAAATTAAAGCATCATTGTAACAATAATGGGAATTAAATTGTAGAACGAAAAGCATTCACAACAATCTATGGAAATTTCTAACAACAATAAAGAAAATACAAGTAAAAAAGTATACATAAAAATGACACATGCACAACACCTGATTAGAAGAGTGGGCCCAACTCCCTGGTCACGGTTGTGCTTAACTCACATATTGAGAAAAATATCAGAAGGCTAGAAATTTCATTAACAAGAGTTCCACTGTTACAAGGACTAATTCTTATGTCAGCTAGCTCCCCTCTCTCTCTGAATTGTGTCTTTTAAATATACAAAAATCCAAAGGAAACTTGCAAAAAACTGATTTCAATAATCAAGATGAGATCTGAGAGATCTTGTCCATCATGATTCAGCTGGAACAAGTTGAATTAGGTTATTACAATTAGGCAATTCTGGAAAACGGCCACATCAACAAATCTGCAAATATGTCCTTCGAACAACCTTGATTTTCTCTGAATACAAACCAAATTCCTGAAAACTGCTCATTAGGAAATTGATTTGGTCAGTTTTGAACAAAACCCATGTCTCAGATTTTCTAGATTCATTTTCATTTGCCCAAGACATCCAACGCAAAACTGTCACTTCTTATGCTAGCGAATTCCTGAGTTGGAATATCTAATTATCTTTTGAAGACCAAATCTACAATTTGGAAGAGATCTTGGAGGCTAAAATCATGAGTGAGATTATAATGAATGAATAAGGAAAATTCATGCATAATAATAACTAATTATAAAAAATAAATGAGATTAGATATTATTTATGCATAAGAGCATTAATGATTATGAAATGGAATTATATAATAAATTATGGTAAATAATGTGATAAAAGAATAGTGGAAATAGATGAAATGAATGTTAAGAAGTGGTAATAATAATGAAAAATTAAGAGCCCAACAAACTTTTGGGTACATTTGAGGAAGGAGTGCCTCACTAGACCCCACCGCAAGTTTTTCCGAGTCCAATATGGGCCATACACCATCACCAAGGTTGTAGATGACAATGCCTTTGAGCTTAGCATTCCATTGTTCCTTGGTCTGCATCCAGTGTTCAATGTAAACTGCTTTCGTCCATACTTTCTACCATTATTGGACACATCCTACGTTGGGATAATGACTCACCTACATAGCTAAACCTGGACTGCATGAAACACGCCACCACTGATTGAATAATGGACACACAGATCAAGAACACTCTCCAATAGAATATCCAACTATATCGGGTTGTCAAAGCTGGCCAACTCCTTCATCAAGGCAAGTGGCTCACCAGGGACCAAGTTAAGCAGAAGTTTCCGCATCTCATGGAGGCACTCAACACGATGAGGGCTACTGCTTGCTAACCTATTCCACTTGGACCCCCAACACGGTCTCTTTCAGTTTTTCGGTTTCCTTAATTGTAGCACAATTTAATATTTTTAGTAGTTTTTTGGGTCTTGAACTTCTAGAGTTATTTTGAGGCCCTGAACAAATTTTTTAGGGAAAGCGAAAAGACTGAAAATATTCCAAACCAACTTGCCTATTTTTCTTAGGCCTTCTTTTCGAGATCTTCCAAATGAGATATTATGATAGCCAAACAGAGATCGTATGTCAAAGTTACGACCCCGGGAAGTTGATGTACTAGTTTACCCAAACGGGGCCCACAATTTTGGTGCTCCATCTCCTAGGGTTAGGTTTTTGGATGTTTATGGTTTTTAATTGTTTCTCAATAATAATTAGGCCTTTGAGCCTCAATGTAACACATTTCAGTGGCATGTAACCACCACATCTCTTCTCAGAGATAAATTACCATCGCCTGAGTTATCTTTTTGCCATTCTTTTTGTAAGCATAGTTCAATATTTTTCTATTAATGAAATGAAGTGTTTTTCTACTGCATCTCTGTATTTATGATAATATATGTAACTTTTTTCTTTCCTGTTTAAGTTTGCATCACAAGGTTAATAAGATTCTTCTTGACATGATAACTATTTGTGAGGTGTTTTTAATAATTTTTCTTAGCACAATATTTAATATTAGAGTGTGTCTTATTAGATCATCAAATATCTACCAAAACAAAGGAGAAAAGGACAAAATCTGTTTGCTTTCTACCAGGGCCAAAACCTCTCACTCTTTGAGAGTAAAGCCCACACAAAATTATTCTTATAGAGATTCTAGGTGATGAATACCAAGACCATGACCCTTGACCTATTAGGCCACTCCAAGACCAAGAGAACAATCATCTTCTTTGTCACTACTGAGATAATGTTTATCATTGTTGCTTCACTGAGGTCATCATTATTGCATTATAGTTGTACCATTGTTTTGCCTTCACCTAGGTCATTGTTGTACTCTCATTGAGATCATCACCGTGTCAACGAGGTCTCTATATGTATGAGAGTTTCACTGATATCTACATCTAGATCGTGACCTTGCCACTATGTCCTCATCATGATTACCATTATGTCGATATTATTAATTCATTTAGAGTGGATGTCAAGACAGAGTGTGTTATTGTGGGATCATCACAACTATGCTGAGACTGTGTTTTTCTTCCTACACCAAGGTATTCTTCATCATTAATTATGTCGACACTGTTATTGTATTTTCTCCATCATTAATTATGCTGAGAGTGTAATAGTGAGAGATATTTACCACACGTATGCCGATACGAATGCATCTTAGTATGTTGAGAAAGTGATCATTAAGACTATGAGACATCAATGAAAAACACGGAGATCCTTCTCCCTTCGCAACACTGAACTAGTGTACTCATCTAAGATTTCTGAGCCACTATACTTGTTCGAGATTTTAGAAGATCTGAGTTTCTATTATGCTTGTAATGTAGATTCTTTGCATGCCTATATATAGTGGTTAGCCTTGTATATAAGCTAACATGAAAACCTTTTATTCATTTTTCAAGTCGACATGATGAAGAGGATTTTGCTTGTCATTTGGACGACTTCTTGACATTTCTACAAACTTGTATACATTAAACATAGGCTGAAGAAGAGCTTCTTCATACATGACATTGACTCTTTGAATTAATAATAAATCATAAGTATCTCAATGGGAGACACTAACAAATAAACTTCTTGCTCATGAAACCCATTCAACAAGGCATACAAAAAAAATATGCTTATTTATTTTATTTCATCATTTACAAAGATCATGTTATTATGAAGACCGAGCCCAATTACCCTTTCTTCAATAGTCAACGGAGTGACTAAGAGCCCACGTCAGTGAAAAAGAGAGTTACCTCAAGGGTTGGATACCTTGACGAGTTGGGTAGCTCCTGGAGGTCTTGCAATGCTCGAGGGGAGGTATTATGTTGTCGAATCCATTTCCTTAAGGTCATATAGGAGGTTGAATCTTATCATATAGTGACCCTGACCAAATGTTTACCCAGGGAAAACTGGTTAAAGTGGGTAAGTGTGGGAGGAGGTAGTTAAAGGATGGTTGTTAAAGAATAAAAACAACAACTTGGAAGAGACTATGCTTAAAATTTTCTCCGAGTTGCAAGAATCTAAACTGTGAGAATAGTTTTGGCAATAAGAGTGCAACATAAGTGGAATGCATATCAAATGGATGTGAAATCAACCTTCTGCAATGGATTATTGAAAGATGAAGTGTATGTGGATTAGTTACCTAGTTATGAGGTTCAAGGGAAAGAAGACAAAGTGTATAGACTAATGAAATCCTTTCATGAATTGAAGTAAGCACCACATGCATGGTATAGTAGAATAGACTCATACTTATTTAACAATGGCTTTAGAAAAGGTGATGTTGAGCCTACCCTCTACATCAAAGAAAGTGATGGTAACATTTTCATTATGCTTTTATATTTGGATGATTTAATTTTCATAGGAAATGATAATATTCTCATCGTTTATTTCAAAGAATTCATGAAAAATGACTGAAATGATGGATTTGGGACTGTGAAGGTATTTTCTAGGCATAGAATTGAAGCAAGTGGAAGACTGTATTTTTGTTCATATAGAAGTAAGTTGGTGAAAATGGTCACAAGCTCATCCATGGTAAGACGTCCCAATCTCAATTCATGGAATTCTTTTGCCTGGTCATCATAATACCTCTCCCTCACATAGCGAACTTCAAATTTTTATTGGAAATCCTCCCACAGAATAGTTTTCTCATCCAACAGACGTATAATTTTTGTCTCCTCCCACCATAGGGTGGCCTTTCCCTGTAATTGATAAATAAGAAATCTTGCTTTCAGGTTGCGTTCATATTCATACACCTGAAAGTACTTGACCATATTCAAGATCCAGGCTTCTACATCCTCCTCTATTTCCCGATCAAAGGTAGGAGGTTTTATCTTTCGAAATTCTTCCTATAATCCCTTCTTCCTATTTTTCTTATGGGGTTTAGAATCTGTTTTATAATATTCTTCATCATTTTCATATTTGTCTGACATCAATCCTGCTAGTTTCCGTTTTGACCCTTCTAGCTCAACACTCTTATGAATCGATTTCTCAGTCCATTCTCTAATCAGTGTCTCATGTTCTTCACTAGATTTTATTAATCACTCATTGCTACTCCAGAGTTGTGAAAATTCTTGTTGCAAGTTCCTTACTATCTCTGCAAACTGAGTGGGCATGGAGGTACAGCTCCCCCAATTCCACGTATAAACTATCCCCTATGGTGGTATCTAGAGGAGACTCCTCCGTTCTTCACTGCAGTTGTTAGATACCTATACCAATAGGTTTCATTTTTCATGATTAGCAAGGGAAGTGCCAACATGATCTACTTTGGTGATGCGAAGATCTCATATTCTTGTGGAGGAAGTATACCTGTTTTGATTGATGCTGCTCTACTTCTGGATGGGTGATCCAACAGCCTAAGCTGGGTCATGCCATGTTTCAATTTTTTTTGTTGTAGATTAGAGAAAGAAACCTGTCCAAAAAGCTCAATCTTGGTAGGTAAAGTAGATAGGTAGAGGAAAAAGGTTCCCAACTGCTTAATCTCGGGCCTTGGAAGCAATAAGGGTAGCTTTAGATAGAAAATCAAAAGAAAGCCAAAGGGAAAAGAAAAGGCACAAAAGGGTTTGCAAATCCAAGTGCACCCTCCTTGGAAGTAACAAAAAATGCTAGGCAATAGAGTGGATAGGTAGAGGGGGTTGCAGAAAGCTTGGTTCATGGCATTTCACTGGCCTATAGCAAAGGTGAAAACATGGGGCCAGTACAAATGACCTCTTTGCAGCAGTCTTGCAGAAGCCTAAGGGAGCATGTCTAACTTCCAAATCACCCCCTATCCCATTCATGACTAACATCCCTATGCCACCCATGTACACAAAGAAAATCAAAGTCTTTTGTTGGTTCTGAGTTTCTTTAAAAGCCACATTTCTTGTGCAAATATTCTTTTCATTTTGATCTACTTCCTAAAACCAAAGTTGATTTCATAAAAACTTAGTATTTCCCCCCATCCACCTCTTTCATTCATATTTACTACTAACTTATTACTATCTAAACTCCCTATACCCCCTATTCCCCTATTACTATGTAAAACTTGGAAAAAACCCAAAAATATATGTATCCCCTTCCCCGAGCACTATAGCTCTATGTATGACTTTGAAGATCTTCAAGTGCTAAAAACATTTGAGCACAACCCAAAGAGCGCCAAAGAATTAATCCTAGAGATTAATCCGAGATTTTCTCGGATTAATAGCCTAAACCCACTTTGTAAAATAAAACCTTTGTAAAATACCCATTTAACCTGTAACACTGCAAAAAACCCGAAAAAACCCACTTTTCCAAAATTTTCCGCTAGGCGCGAATTAAAGAAATAATCATATTTTATTCCTCCCCGTACTATGTATTGCCCGCGCATGTTATCGATCCGTCGACTGTCGGATCTGGGCCGTCCCATCCGACGGCCCACATGATATCGGACGGGCATCCGTGTCCGAAGGATACCTTCCGAGAAACTATCAGAGGGTGACGTCAGGCCTCCGCAACGCGTCACCCCCCAGACTCTCTCAGAGCGCCCTCTGACAAAATAATGACTGTATAGAGGGCACTCTGAGAAAACCCGCTTACCACTCTGCTAAACCGCCTGCCCACGCCAGCGCCACGACTCGCTCACGTCACTTCCCCTTGGCGACCTGTCAGCACCCCGACCGCTAGAGATCCTACGTGTCCGCCACCTATGCAATCCCCGTGGACCACTCACAGACTACCATGTCACCTGGTGACATCATGCTGACGTCACCCGACCCTGACCCCACCTGATGACGTCAAGCTGACGTCATCCAAAAAGCGCGCCAATGACCCAAAAGTCCATATTTTAGCCGATTTTTGCGTTTTTTCTCATTTTCGTTGAAAGAACTATTGCTCTCCTCTGCATGAAAATTACGTCCATCTGCCGCCAAACTGCAGAAATCGACCTGAAGAACGCTGCCACCTAAAACCCACCTGTACTTGTCACCATTACCGGCAATTCAACAGGTATTTACCCAGAGCAACCTTTCAGAGCTAAGTTATGTCCATATTTCTCCGAAACTGAATTCACAAGAGTAAAACAAACCTGTTTTTTCCAATAAATTTCTGGAAAAACGAGCATTCCTCACAATTGCAGGGGTGAATTTCACCTGCTGAACCCATATATAGCCACCCTTCCCCAAATTCCCACTCTGTCCACCCATTCGTGGACTGTAAACTTAAACAGCATAATTCACTAGGAAACAGAGTTGCCTGCTCCTGCAATCCATCAAGTTACTCTTGTTAAGCATTCTGCACCATTGTCACACCTCATTTACCCTTACAGTGGGCCTTACTTCTACAAAATTAGCCCTCTATGGTCTCCTGCCCACTAAAACTAGTTCAGTACCAAGTCATAACTACTGCTTAGCCATGGAAACACCAATAGTCCTAGATGTTCAACCTCTGAATGCCCCACACAGAGAGCTAGAGTGGAATGCCCTAGGTGATAAAGATTACCAGATGTTAGACTCCATGCCCATGACAGCCAAGTTTAATATTCACCTGATGAATGAATTAAAGGCCCAACATCTCAATGGGGCTGACACCTTAGGAATTTGGGATTCCCACATACCCATTTACAACCTCCCTCAAGTCAATGTCCTCCCAGTCTTGATAAAACAATGCATGTCGAGCTATGACCCCTATCAGACAGTCGTCCTCAGCCCCTCAGGCTCTGTATTGTTCATATCACCCTTGAGGCCATCAATGAAATGCTCCACTTCCATACCACAAAACCCCTAACTCCTCTCTCCATCCATGATCTGATAACAAAAGGGGGCAAGTTGTCCAGTGATCAGATTGCCAGGGTTAATCAATTGTTTATTCAGCCTCAATATCAGTCCATGACCACTGCCCTTCCCATAGCATATCCATATCTTAATGAGTTGGGCAAAATGATGGTAGATCTGATTAGTTACATCCTGGGTTATGGGACATATGAAGATGTGGATGAAACCATCATGGCAATGCTGTCCATTTTCTCCCCAAGGATGCCTCCTGCTGTACATTATGACTTTTCTACTTTTATTGCCAATAAGATTCATGAGCAATTAATGAATTTGGGGAGGGAAAAGGTGTTTAAATACACCAGGTACATATATCATTTATTTTTGTTCTATCAGCCTGATGCCTTCCCTGTCCCTCTAAAAAAGCTAGATTCCCAGGGAAGCCCAAGGTCGGTTGTGTATTGGTCTTCAGTTTGCCATCTTCTATCTTATTCACCTTACAACTACTATGAAGTTATTGATCTATTCATTCATCCAGCTATGACCTTGTTGTTGGGTGTCCCTCCTCCAAGATTGATAGATGAAATGCAGAGAATTCTTCAACTCTCAAAGGCATACAACATTGGTGATTGGTACTTCTACCAACACCATACAGTAATCAGAGTATATGGCTGTGACCTGAATCCCTATAGGCTACCAAAATATGTCCCTATGAGACTCTTTGCCCTAGAGTATATCAGGCAGTTTGGAAATGTTGACTTTGTCCATTTCCAAAGTAAAAACAAGAAGGTGCAACTAAAGGTGAGGAATCAGCTGGGCCCCTTCTTGTACAATAAGAAGGAGGAAGGATGGAAGGAAGCTGATAGGATTCTAGAAACCCTCAAACTTCAAACCAGTTTCAAGTGGGTTCCTTATGACCCTAATCACTTCATTTTCCTTAGGAGAATAAAGTACAAATTGGGTGGCTATGTTCATGTGAAACTGCCTCACATTGAAAAGTATGCCAATGCCCTAAGCTAGAAAGAAGGCACCTTGGAAAGAAGGCAGGTCTCTTCCTCCTGTAAGAGGCAAATTAGAGCAGCGGCCTCATCTTCCACATCCCAGCAGCAGGTAGCCGAAATCGCCCAACAGGAAACAAATAAAGGTAAGGGCAAGCATGTGGAGTAGGAACAACCACCTCCTATAATAGAGCAACAAACAAAACAGCAACAACAACAGCAACAAGAACAACAAGAAGAAACTCAAGAAGAGGGGCAACCTATGCAACAAGAACAAATGGCTTAAGCCCCAGCACCTACTGAGCAACAGGCTCAAGAGAACATGCCTTCTGGGCAAGAGAAGATGGTGGAGACCTCAGTGCTCCAAACTCCACAAAAGGTGGAAAAAGGAAAGAAGAGGGACAGAGAGCAGGAGACTCCCTTTACGACATCCACAAACCAAGGGGAGAAAAGGCAGAGATTAAATCCCCTCTCTGAGGAAGAAATGCCTATGGGGAAATTAGTGATAATGGGCCCACCAAGCATGAAGGTATCTGCTAGTTCCTTTCAGCAGGAACAAGAAAGAAATCTTGGAGGAGAGGTCAGCTCCTCAAGTCATCAAAGGAAAGTAGAGGTAAGAATCAAGCAACAGTTTACTGATATCAAGAGGAGAAATGAGCCACTCAGGCTCCAAATCTACAAGTAGTTGCTAAAGATGGACCCTACAAATCAGCAGAGGCTTATGGCAGCCTATGACATTTCAGAAGGAAAAATGACCATGAGTCATTTCATGCCCACCACGGTGCAGTCACAGTTAGCTGCAGACTACATAAGAACCAACCTGGAGGTTCTGGCAAAAGACATTCACCCCATGGACCAAATAGAACTTCATAAGCAAACGGGTGAAATGGTCTATGCAACATTGGCAGACAAAGCAACGTTGGCAAAAAGGATGGAAAACAGCCGAAATAATATAGCTTCCCAACTGGAGTTGGAGAAAGCATCCTCCCTAGGCAAAGACAACAGGATCAAGTCTTTGGAAGATATAATTATAGTGCTGGGGCATGACCCCAAGGATCCAAAGGCCATACAGACGATGCTAAAAATAAGAGATGTAGATCTTGCAGCCGTGAGAAAGAAGGTAAAGCTCCCAGCAACCATTCACCCCCAAACATATGAGGTTGCCCAGCAGAAGTAAGAACAAGAGATAGCTACATTGCTGGTAGCACTACACAAGAAACTAGTGCAGACAGAAGGGAGGTTGGAAGACACAGAGGCTGGACTGCAGGCAGCCCTGCAGCAGAAAGAGGGAGGCCAGATTTCTCAACCCCTGCAGAGGTTATAAACCTTGAGGAGCCTCCAAAGACCACTCCTCCTCCCATAGAAGCAGCAGCAGCAGCACCATCAACATCAACAGCAGCACGAGCACCGTCTACAGAGCAGGCTTCGAGCTTGGACATGCAGAAATTGTTGAATGAGGTCCAGGCCCTAGAAGCCCAGATGACAGAACTGAATGGAGCCAAGGATGAGTTGGCCAAGCTGAAGGAGAAGTATGATAAATAAAAGCAGAATGTGGCTAAGAAAGGGAGAGAAATAAAAATTCTCAAGGAAAGGATAAAAGAGCGGGAGAAAGAGCTCACCCTTGACAAAGTGGTGGCTGAAATCAGAAGAGTTTGGTGGACCCACATTGGCCAATCAATGACAGACCAATGGCAATACATTGAAACTATTCATGAACAAATGGAGCTCATAGGCAAAGCATAAAGGGAAGTGCATAGAGCAAGGGCATCTCTAGGCAGTATGCCTGAGATAGCCAGCAGAATGATCAATGTGCTCAATAACCGGACAGGTCTTCAGCTGGCAGCAATTGGGATCTCCAACAGGACGGAGACTATCCAGCTAATTAAGAGGGTCCTCACATTGAAAATCCTAGTACAGACATTGGACAGAAGGAGCCAAGATATGCAAATAGAGGTAAACAGGTTCATGGACAAATTTGCTGCATTACAGGGCAGAGGTCTCCCCAGCTTACTCAACAGTGCAGGAAAACTTCTATCACATGAAGTTTATGCAAATAGGGTGAACACATTTGCCACTAATCAGATCAGTCAAGGATCAAGCAACTCACAAGAAACAGGGCCAGCATCTGGGCAAAGTCTCTATGACAAAGTAGAGAATTTGTTTTTTATTATGAATGAGATTAGCCATTTGTTTGAAACGCCTTCGAACTTCTACAAATACACAGAGGCAGATGAGACCATGGATGCAATTTTGAGGCATCAGTTGCCTACGCAGGATTGCTGGGCCTCCATGATACAATTATTATTATAAACAAGAGGCTTCATCTAAATTTTGTCATCAAAATATATAAGTCATCACATTCAGAAAGTGTGATGCATATACTATGACCAAAAGGTGGAATGAGCCACCTCAGCATGAAGATTCGGCCACCAAAAGTAGCAATGACAACTACAGGTAGCAGGGCTGAGAAAAGCTTCAGCATGATAGAGCATAAAGACACATCATTCACATCATTCAGCATTAAAGCAGAAATTCTCAACCGACTCAATCTCCTCCAAAGGTCAAGAAGAGGCCTGATAGCATTAAAGACCATTTATCTTACACTCAAAGTAGCAATAACTTTCTTATCTGATATTTTGTAAAGTTGGTGAGCATAGTTAACGTATCAAGTGACTCAGCAGTTAGATATTTTGTAAAACCTATTTGTATATATTTCCCCTCGCACAAATTTGGAGGGGGTTGTTGTTGGTTTTTTTGTTCTCTTATGAAGAAATGAGAACTCGGTTGTAATTTGCAGAAGGATGTTATAAATAAAGCTTGGATTTACAGGAACTGGGTCTTACTGGTGCATGTTGTGATTGGAACCATTGAATGCTACAGGATTCTAGTGCTATGACTTGATATAATAAGTGTTTCTCTATCTCTGTTAATGTTTCTGTTATTTGTTTTAACGCATAACTCTCACATGTTTCTCTAAATCTAGGAAAGAAAGAAAAAGAATAGCTGAGGATTTGTCCATGGAGACACCCTGATCTCAATCTATCTTCACTATAAATGTTTTTCATAACTTTCAGCTGTTTAAATTGGAATTCTTAATTACTCCAATAAGCTCTGAATACCTCACAGACACTATTTGGTAATTCATTTATGCTACTAAGTAGATGTTGTCGTTCAAATTGATATCACCCTGTTAGTAACTTCACATCCCATTGTTTCACTCACTAAATCAGAAATTATATTAGCAATAGCCATCTAGCCTTGCAGCAAAACTCTCTCCATCACAGGCACCAGAACTATCTTATTTTTCTGACTCCATATGCCCAATGGATTAGCATCCTCTGAACTTTTCATGCCCTTCTTACAACAAAATTTCATCAACCAAAGTCTCAAACAGGAAACTGAAACTCTAAACTAGCCTAAGATACTCACAAAGCATAGCTGAAACTTAAAGAGGGAGCCCTCTCTGATTATAGATAGGCTAGGATCTATAATCCAAAGGTTGGTTAGTGGTTACCCCGACCGTATTCCCTTGGGAGTCATAGGGAACAACCTGGGTGTTAACATAAATGGCGACTCCACTGGGGAAAACCTCAGGATTTTCTAATTACTGTATATTTCCTAAAGCTACAGGTGAAGCCTGAAAGTTAGCCAGGAAGCCTTGAAAGCTGTTTCTGTTTTACATTAACAAGTTTACATAAAAGTTGCTTCATTCTATCTTCATACTATCTTTAGGACATACACAGCCATTCCAAAATCTTCTCTAGCCCTTGCAGACACAAGAAAATCCTAAAAATACTTAAAAACAATTCAGAAGCTGGCTCCCAAGAAGAATCAACGGTATACAAGGTCCAACCCTAACCCTAACCCACCAACTGTTTCTGAAAATCCTAACACAATCCCTAAAAACATTAGGAAGCAACAAAAACAGGAAAACCCTTCTGACTTGAGCCCCGAGACAGCCTACCTTAATCCCGTTCTCACTCCAATCAAGGTCCTATTTCGGTCTACCCCTAGTTCACCATCTACATCTCAAAGCCCTCCTTTTACACGTTCATCCACTTCACATGTTCCCTTGACAAACATTGTAGTCTCTGCCATACCTATTACTCCCATTATCCCATTAGTCCCTATTGTCTAGGTTAACCCTATAAACCCTACAAATATGGCCAATAGATATGCACCCCTGTAGTTACCTGCTAATGCTGCAGCCCTACCTCATTACTACCAATCCAAAATCTCATACTTTGACTCCACTGGCCCTTTCACAGCCATTCAGCATGCCAGAAGAATGCAAGATCATTTTGAGAACTATGAAATTGATGATGACAGTGTAAGAATGAGGATTTTTGTTCAGAGCCGGACAGGGGATGTAAGAACCTGGTTTAGGTCACTCACTGGAAATACCATAACAATTCCTGATGAGCTTTACCATGCCTTTACTAACAGATGGGAAAAGAATAAAGATCCCTTGCACATACTGGGTGAATATGATACAATCAAACGAGGCCCTCAGGAGACCGTTTTGGAGTATTGTGCAAGATTCAACAATGTATACAACGCAATACCGCAGAATTTGAGACCTCCCCCTGATTTAGCATTATACAAATTCCCTGATGGTTTTGACCCTGACATGGAATATCAGTTGAAGGAAATAGCCCCTGAAACCCTTGAAGATGTGCAAAAAGTTGCTGTCACAATGGAGGCTAACCTTATTGCCAAGAGGAACAGGGCAAGATTGGAAAAAAGAGTCACCTTCAAAGAGGAACCCTCAGCCTTTGATCAGAAACTGGATGCAATACTCACTGGCATGCAAAGGTTGGGTGACAGAGTGGAATCTGTGGAGAGAAATTCATCATGGGAAGTACCACAAAGTAACCCTGTCAGGAACCCAAATTTTAGGAGAAATCAAAACCCAAACATTAGCAAGGCCAATTCTGATCCAGAGATAAGACCTCCCTTCCAGGAAAACTATACTGAAGTATCCACTTCAAGTGAGCAAGTAGATGACACCCACATTAACCTAATGGGCCTAAATGATGAGCAGCAAGTTTTCCCGAGTCATAAAGATCACAAGGAGGATGACATTAAACAATTCCAAACTAGGTCAGGTGAGTCATTTGACTTTAAACAAGGTTATGACACAGCCGTTTATGAAGTTCACAAGCAATACAAGCTAAGAAGAATAACTATAAACGTAACACAGCCTGAAAAAGCAAAAGATAGCCTGCAGCCTAAAAAAGCCATAGTTACAAAACCACAGGACAAAACTGATTCAGTTACAAATGAAATAACCGTTGAAGAAATAACTGAACTATTCCCCTCAAAACAAAAGCCAATGGCTGCACCACCTTTGCAGCCTAATCCAAATAGTGCTCCTTAAGAGATGAGTAAAAAGGATAAGTCTCATGATCAAGACAAAAATCAAGAGGAAAACTCAATAAACAAGGAAAAGACTGTCACCCACAATACCAAGATCCAAACTGAAAGACCATTTGACCTAGAAGCTGAAATTGGCAAATTGAAAATAGCTATTCCTCTTTCAGAATTAGCCAAGCATGACATCTACAAACAACAAATCAAGAAATATCTTCAACTAACTCATAATAAATATAATGTCAATGTGTTAGACGATACCCCAGAATTACTTTTCGGCCCAGAGGTTGATGGAAAGACAACAGTTACAGGGATTTTACCTTTCTATGTCAGCTTGCATGTTCATGATAAG
>APFE030348249.1:0-25663 GCA_000404065.3 Pinus taeda
TGATGGTACACTCAGTTGAATGGTGACATGGAATGTCATTTGGACAACTTTGACAAGGGCGAAAACAAACCCTAGACCTAATACCTAGTGACCAAATTTTGCTTGAAGGGTCACTGAAATGAAAAAATTTGACCTTGACACCTTAAAATCATTTTGTAAGAGCATGTTTGATCATTGGAGGAAGGCTGCAAAGACTGACACTAACAGAAGGAATTGACCACCCGATTGCATTCACAAGTCACCGGTTGTCCAAAGCTTAGAAGAATTACTCCACTACTAAGTGCGAGGGATTAGCGATGGTATATGCGCTTCAAAAATTCCGCCACTATCTGCTTGGAGGCCACTTTAAGATGTATACCTATCACTCAGCGTTAAAATACCTAGTGAACAAGCTTGTGTTTGGGGGGCGCATTTGTAGATGGTTGATGCTATTGTAGGAGTATGACTTTGAGGTCATTGTAAAGCTGGGACGTCTCAACGCAGGCCTCGATCACCTGTCCCGAATTGAGACTAGTGAAGAACCCACAAATCTAGAGGATGGACTCCTGGATGCACAACTATATGCAGTGTGCGTAGTGGATGGTCAATTTGAGGATATAATCCACTTCTTAATGACAAGAACCACGCCGCAGAGATATTTTGTTCAACAGAAGAAGGAATTTGGTGATACGCGCAACAGACATCATCGTGATTGCAGGACACCTCTAGAAAATGGGCAACAACGAAATAATACATAGATATGTCCCGGAGTTCGAGTGAGAATAGATGCTAGCCGAAGCACATGGGGGGGTTGCTGGCGGACATTATGTGGGTCGTTCCATAGCCCATAAGATTCTTCACATAGGATTATGGTGGCCTACTCTACATCAGGATTCAAAAGCACACTGCCAAGCCTGCGATGTATGTCAACGGATGGGGAAACCATCGCAGAGAGATAAAATGCTACTCTAGCCACAGATGATGCTACAACCATTCGAGAAGTGGGAAATTGACTTTGTAGGACCTATCAAGCCACGAGGGAAAATAGGCATGCACTATATCATCACCGTGACAGATTATTTGACCCAATGGGTCGAGGCACAGTCGGTTAAGGATTGCACGGTTGCAACAGCTGGAAGTTTTTGTTCGAGAATGTACTGACAAGGTTTGGATGTCCCAAAATCCTAATGAGTGATTGGGGAACGCATTTTCTTAATGAAACAATCAGCGCGTTCACTAAAGAATTCCAGATATACGATCAACAAGGTATGCCATACCACCCGCAAGTGAATGGGACCATTGAAGCATTCAACAAAATCTTGGAGACTGCGTTGACCAAGGTTTGTAATGCGCAACGAAAAGAACGAGACTTGCACATCCTTGTTGTGCTAAGGGCATATTGCACCACATGCAAGAAGTTGACGGGCTAGACACCTTTTCGGTTAGTCTATGGGCAGGAGGCCGTTATCCCTATGGAATATATTGTGCCTAGTCTATGGATAGCGGCAATCACCGGTATGGCAGACCAAAAGGCATTGGAGGAAAGGCTTGCACAGCTCAAAGAACTGGAAGAGGAATGGTTTTTGGTTGGATTCCATCAGCAAGTATAAAAACAATGTGAAAAAGTGTGGCATAATTGTCATATCAAGGTGTGCACTTTCAAGGAGAATGATCTAGTATTGCTATATTACAGTAAATTTGAGAAATTCCCTATGAAACTCTGAATGCATTGGTTGGGACCTTATGTCATCAAAGAAGTTACTGAAGGGGGCATGGTTTAGCTTGCCAAACTCATTGGGGACCCCTTCCTGGGTCGAGTGAATGGCAGTCGCCTAAAGCTCTATACAGGCGGCTTGGCAGCTTGACTAACCATTTGAGGGATAGTCTCACTGCTCTGGCTAGTTGAAAGAGAGCATAGGAAGGTAAAGTATTATGGGAGAAAGAGGTGCAAGTGCTAGGATACACGTCGATCTAGCTCATCATCGAGATCATGGTCGTATGGTTAGAAGTACACTGCTGCGTTGCTCTGAGAAAAGGTGACCATTCGTGTCACTATTCATGATAAGATGTCTGCATTATGGTGAAAAGGAGCAGGTGGCGAGAAATTAAGAAGAGGAGTACAAGCCAGACATGGCACAAGCTGCCATAGACCTTCTACAGAGCAAGCGAGAATCACGGAATTTGAAATTCGAATTGCTTACAAATCACTGAGGGGCATCCACTGAGCGAACTACACTTCCACAAAGCATATGCTAAGTATTGATATGGAGCTAGTTAGTATCTCTGCGTAGGAATAAGCCTGAGGGTGGTGATATTTCTAATAGAGTAGTAAAATTATCTAAGGAGCATGGTGTTGATAGCAATGGGTGTTTTGCAGCCTGCTATCTCAATAGTAAGGGATGTACCGGAAAAGGGGAGACACGAAGCAAAATTGGTCCGGATGCCTTCGGTCTGGCCGCGGGCAGGACGACGAACTACAACAATACAAACAAAGGATGGAAAGACAAAGACAATGGGTAGAAATGAAGTTAATAATTCGTCTCTGTCGGACCTTGAGGATTGGGATCTTGTGGACAACAACACAGGTCTTGCAAAATTGCAACACAAGCTACCACAGATAATGCGAAAAGTAGACACGAAGGCTAGAAATGAATGTGGTGGTACAAGAAGGTCCCGTATGCGGCTTCCCCACTAGAGCTAAAGTTCTAGGGAGGGGTGTTCTATGTTAACCGAGCAGAGCAAAATGAGCATTATCGATTGCCAGTATGGGTAGAAACAATGAAGCAGAAGCCAGACAAAGCATTGTAGGAGACAACGAAGAGGCAGTAGGATGACGAGCATCATTTAGAGGTAGGTGAACCACGAAGCCACGGTAGCGCATCTTGCTGCACCAACGAGTGACCCGGGATGAGTCACAATGATTGTGTTGGGGGACTGTTGGTTAGTGGAGGTCCCACGTAATAGTTTTGGGGTTGATAGCCTAGAAAGTAGGATAAAAATATTGTAAACGTCCGAAATATGCGAAGCACGAAATGTAAAAGGTCGAGTCAAAGGGTTGTCCGCCCAAGAAATATTATAAAGTAATAGGAAGCAAGTTGGTCCGTGGACCATAGGAAGGTATAAATAGAGTGCAGCTCTATGAGGGAAAGGCAGTTCATTTTTCTCTGGGTATGATCTTGGATCTGTAATGGGTTTTTGAGGAGAACAATCTGAAAGCGTCTCTAAGTCCGAGTCAGGGGTTGGGTAGTGGATAGAGGCTCTGTAGATGTGTGCATAGAGGCCTAGAAGAGCCCACAACTGTGTGCAGGGACCCCTACAGTTGAGTGTGCAGGGCGGATTTGGATGTATTGGTGAAGAAAGTAAATAAAGATAAGTTGCTTTGGTAATTATGTGTTAAATCTGAAGTATCACAGATCTAGATTTTTATGGTTAATATCACTGTTTGATCTATGCGCATATGCTTACATCTTGAATACATGTGAATCTGTGTTTAATCTAAGTGCATGAACTGGGTAAATCTGTTAAATGTTTGCTTAATGACCCTGCTAAGTAGATCTAATTTAAAATACTTCATCGAATAGATTAGATTTGTAAACAGCGCGCTAATAATTAGTAAAGATTATTATGGGAACGGATCTGAGCGAAATAGAGCAGCGCGAAATGCAGAAGCTAAAAGAAATGACTATTCTACTTTTGCTGAAATAAACTATTTAGTAGAATGTTGTGATAGAAAATAGAAGAAAGTAGTAATCACAAAATAATCTGACGCTTACCCGGCAATGACACCAAAAAGTGGTGAGCACCAATATTGCAGCAATAATGCTGCAACTCCTGGGCTGCCTACTTTAGTCTTATCAACTCGGTAGTTCGTAACAAACTTGGAAGCGATGGTGTTGTATGCACAAGTACTAGTTCTTACTGCAGGCTATCACTTGGTCAGCTGGTGTAAGATCACTAGGATCTCAAGCCAACTTCTATGGATTCCAGAAGAAGCTCTATATGTGATGAAAGAAAGGAAAGCTTACTCTACAGAGGCTACTCTAATTGTAGAAAGGAAAAATACTAAAATGTAAAGTAAACCTAGCAAACCCTACTTAACCAACTAATCCTACTTTTGCAAAAATCACTATGAAAACCATGAAATGAATGCCATTACCTACTCAAGGAAGTATACAACATCTACTCACACTATTTCTAGAAGTAAATGAGCAAAAAACATCTTTTTGGATTTTTACGTATTTTTATGTGAAATTGACGGGCATGTATTTTATTGTGTGTGAAGGTGTAAGCGAATAGGTGGTGTTGAAGGGCGAACTTGGGCTTTGTGGGGATGTAGGATGGTGTGGATGAGTCCTAGGAGATCTCGGGTGGCCTTCTGGAGGCCTTTCCCACACTCGGCCTTCAAAAGAAAGCCTACAGGAAAATCTATAGGAGGACACAGGGGATCTACAGGAGGTCTACAAGAGGATGTTTTGAAGGTTTTGAGGGTGTGAGAGTGGGTGGAAAAGGTAGGTGAAGGTTGGGATGATGTGTTAGGGCACCTAGGGTCCACCAAGAATCACTAGGAGAGGGAAAGATGATTGGGAGAGAGGAATAAGTCCTATGGAAAAATGTAGAAAACTAAGGCAGATTTGAGGTGAACTTTGGGTGACCTATAGGGCATGGATCAAAGAGAGAATGTGATGGATGATAGGCTGACCTGCTGTGAGGAGAGATCTGCTGCAAAAGAGCTGCCAGTCAACCAATAATATCGAGCAAGTAAGGAAGTGAGTACATCTAAAAAACAGAATTTTGCATCAAGCTAGTCTAAACTATGATCCATGGAAGTGAATGCTGAGCAATGCTACAAGAAAATAAAGCATGGAAGAAGACTTATTGCAAATACAAAAATGAGCATGGTGGAAGAGATCTAAAGCAAAGCATTAACCTTCTAACACACTTGCAAACACTAGAAATCCTATGGAGAAGGAAAATCTGTGTTTTTAGGGCAGCAAGAGGGTCTTTGCCTCAATTCATAGTCCCAAAGGGAGGAAAAGAGGCCAAGACACTGTTGCTAGCCTTTTTAATCTTCTTTCTATCATTGCTTAACCTGCTATAGAAAACACAAATGAAAGAAAACTACTAAACCATAAAAAACAACCTATTGTTAACTAAGAATGAAATTCATCTAACAGCAGCTAATCCATAAACTGAAACAAAGCATATAAATACAAAGAAACAGGAGCTTGGCTGCTTGGATTGGGCCCTAACCCAAGATCTTCAGCCATCTGAGGTAACTTAGTGCTAGCTCAAAAAGGATCTCATCTTTATTATGAAGATAGTAATAGGATTACATGAAACTATCCACAAAAGTAAGCTCGAAGTTGAGAAGAGTTTTACAATAGCAAAGGTACAACAAAAATCTGATGCTAGTGAGGCCCTAGGTCTCTCTACTTATACAACTGAAGCTTCCAACAACTTTCTTAAAATCAGGGAGGTTTGGCTCCCAAAACTCAAGACAAACATTAGTTATCCTCCACTTGCTCGGCTGCCTCCTAGTGCATTGATTTGGCTGTTTGTACTCCGAGCTACATGAAGGGGAATTCAAAGTGGGGAGTAATAAATGAGGGGGATTCCCTCCTATAAATCCTCTCCTTTTTCCACCTCAAATTATTGTTGCCAATTTTCCATTGAATCTTTGACTTTGTCTTCAAAATTCAACAAAAATTTGCATTAACCACATATTAGACCACATGGCATCAGAACTAACTCAACTCACTCTATAAGCATAAATATAATAAAAAAACATGCAATAAGCTAAGAGAATGGTTGATTTAACTATGTTGGGAGGAAAAATGAGCCCATATAATTACCCATTTATGGGCTCATCACAAAGCTTCGACGAAAGAAGTGGAGTTTGATTTGGAGTGCACTTGGGAAACCTTCATGGAAGCCAAGAAGAGCTTCGCTGAGGCCTCCACTTTAGAAAGCAAAGATAAACCAGAGCCGGAGATGGACCCATCTATGCTCATGATGTTCCTGGAAGCATGCATCAAGTTACTGTGCGAAAGTTAGGCTATAAAGGGATTACAGGAACTCATTAACAGATGCATTGGGACCACGCAAGGAGAACAGTGCGTTGTTCGGAATATTGGAAAGCATAGGACAAGGACAGGAAGAGAAATGAGGCTAATCGCACAGATTGGAGAATATGAGGTGGACCAAGTAATTTTGGATTTAGGATCAGACGTGAATGTTCTGCCGAAGCAGACATGGGAGTGCATGGGGAGACCTACACTACAGTGGTCTCCTATTCAGCTGCGAATGGCGAACCAGTAGAAGATAATACCCATAGGGTGATTGTAGGGAATCATTGTGGATATTGAGTGAGTGAGTGCGCTAGCAGAATTTGAAGTAATAGAGATTGTTGATGAAAACAATCCCTATCTTGTGCTCTTAGGAATTGATTGGGCCACTGACATGAACGGGGTGATTAATTTGAAGAAGCGCAAGTTGATTTTTGATAAGAAATCACTACGCGTAGTTATACCTTTGGACCCTGCTGAAGGATCACGCTATACAGAGCCAATGCACGACTATGAAAGCGATGATGATTTGGACTGCATCTATAAGATAACAACGTGAAACCAGGACTAGGTGAATCCCACTGCGGATGGATGGCTTTCATGGGAGTGTGAGAGCTCCTGTACTTCGGATTTGGATGAGGAAATGGAGCAGTGGTTGAATCAGTTACATGAGGTAACTACACTTAATCGTAATATGATGACAAGGTCATTGCATTGCGTATCAACAGAAGTAAGATACCTGCCTACTTTTGATGGCTTAAGTGAGGTAGACACATTCTTGAATAAATTTTAAAGGGAGGTGCCCGGAGAATAACGCTTCTAGGCCTTGAATTAGGTACTGTGCACTATGCCCGCGAGGTGGTAGGGTATGCACAAAGGGAGCTTTGATGACTGGTGTGAATGTAGGAGGATGATGTGCACACAATTTGGGAAGCCTAGGGTGTGATTGGCATATAAATACAATGGGAAGGATGATCTACATGCACATCTAGCCAGGTGGATGCAAGCATATGGAAAACAACCTACATGAATGCGCATGAACTCCGCGCTAAGAGGTATGGTCAATAAGTGTGTGTTGGGGGGGCAGATGTGCACCTAGCTCTTAAGGTTGGAAAAAAAATATGTGGTAAGAACAATTGCATAGAAGGTTATCCATGCGGAAGCATTTGACAAGGTGTGTAATGCGCTGAACAAGGTATGCAATGCACAACGAAGTGATTGGGACCTGTGCATATCTAGACAGATGCCTTGTCAGCTGGTCGATGGATTAAAAACTGTAATGCCTATGGAGTATATTGTGCCTAGTCTGCACATAGTGGTGCTTGCAGGGGTAATAGACCGTGGAGCCCTGGAAGAAAGGCTTGCGCCGTTGGAAGAGCTCGAAGAAGAACAGTTGGGACTCAATGAAGAGATCCAACAGGGTGATCTTAGGCTCCAAGAACTCGTGAATGAAAGAGTTTGGTTGAGGGAAAAAAGTAACATGGTGGAAGCGGAAGTCAAGAAGCTTGAGGAAGGAATAAAGAAGGATTTTCTTGATAAAAAGACCTTAGTGATGGAGTAGGATGAGCTCGATTACATTGACAGACTTGGGGACCACCACCGAGAGTTTCTCAGTTTACTGCATGGGATGGGACTGTATGTTATTAAGGAAATCACAGATGGTGGCGCGGTGCAGTTGGAGAAGTTAAATGGCGAACTCTTCCCAAGAAAGTTAAATGGAAGTCATTTCAAGCTATACACAGGTGGTTTGGCCATCTAACTAGCCATAAGAAGCACAGTCTTATTGCTCTAGGAAGCTGAAAGGAGGCACGACACTATAAACTATTTTGCTCGAGAGCTGCGCGATGTCAGGACTGCATGTAGTAGTGAGGTTTCACAAGGTCTGCGACAATGCAAGGGTAGCTGCGTTGCCATGTAGGTTGGTTGGAAAGTGATTGTTTCAGTCACTATTCACGACACGATTCTTGGTTTGAGACCAAATGAAGCGGGTGACAAGAATTTAAGGTGAACTTTATGGGCTAGATTTGGGAAAATCTATCACCAAGGGAGAATTAATGGACCGGATTTGGGGGGAATGGTTGGATTTGAATTCAAAAGGTGTTATAAATTGCAAAGGGTTTCCCAACAAACAACACTTAGCCATTTGAGAATTGAGCTATTCAATACCCAGGGACTTATGAACCCAGATCCGTTTGATCTTTTGAAGTCAAAGGCATTGTTTGAGCACTTACCTGAGCCGTTGAGAGATTTGTGGAACAACAATGTGGTAGCATCTAAATAAGCCATGGATATCGAAGAGATGACCGCTGAGGAGGCCACGTAGGCCATGACAATAGGAGATGTCATAGAAAGCACCGAGATAGTCGTAGAAATCCCTAAATCACCACGTACACTGAGACCTAAGAAAGACAAGCCACCTATGGTTCTGGTGCGCATGTCCCCTAGAAACCCGCTGAGAACTAAACTTACCATGGAAGAAAATGGGAAGGCGATCAATTTGGAAGCCAATGAGGAGGAAGAAGACTTTGAAGAAATCCTGGTAGAGGAGGAGGACAAAGAAATGGAGGAAGAAATCCAAGGTGCAGACCCTATGACCAGGTTGCCCATGTATGTTCCTTCGCGAAAGGGGAAAGCACGGGTGCCCAAGGACCTAGATGAGAGAAAGAGCTCTCTGCAGACTCCACTGCTACCCAATGATATCGAAGTGCACTTGGGATGGGTGCCGGTTGTAAAATTTGAAGACTGGGATCTTGCGGACCACGAGAAATTCCCACATTTGGCAATTGCGCAGCTAATGTGGCTGAAGAAAAATACAGTGGCAGGAGTCATAGAGTTGGAGCCACATAAATGGTTGCAAGGAGTAGAGAAATCAGGGTTGTTAAAATTTCTCTAGGTGCCACATTAACATCGCGCCCCAGTGACTATCTTTGTCATCAGGTAGCTGCTTTGCCTGATGCATGATGGGTGTTTTTCGCTTGAGGAGCCCATCCCCATCACGGATTATATGATTCACAGAAGTACCTGAATCTCTTGCAAAGGGGAGGATCCAGCGAACATATCCGAGGGTAAAAGTGATGATTTGGCCATTGCGGAGGCCATGAAGAAGAAGTTCAAGCTAGAGAAGAAAAAGAGAGGGTACGATCTCCAATATCAATAACACTGCGGTTAAATTCACGATGTAGATATTGGCTGGGAAAGTCATGCAGAAGTGCCTCATGGATGAGGTGCTCACGTTGTTGGTTGTACTTGCCGTGCAGTGCGCAGAGGGGGTCTAGTTTAATTGGGCAGATTACTTGTGCAGAGAGTTCCTGGAGAACTGTCGCGAGGCGCAGGAGTAGGGGAAGACTTTCCACTATGCATGGCTTCTACTATCCATAGTGTTGGTAGCCTTGTAATTGCTCGAGGACAGCTAGTTCCCCACAATTGTGTAGGATCTTCCAGAGGTAGTGAATTATGCTTCGCTGTGGGCAACTAAAGATGTGCAGAGGATCAGAGACAACAAGATATTCTGGGTGTTCATGGAGATGAACTGGGGATTAACCGCAAGCCGCGATATCGCCCACTGCCTATAACAGTTTGCAGAGCTTCATGAAGTTCAAGGTGGACTTCCATCATGTGTATATTAGGGGGCATAAGGACCCCACGAAGAAATGGAACGAGCTCCCTTACCTAGCCACGGACGATGTCATATTTGTCGTGCTTGAATTGTGGCCACCGGAGTGGCGCGCTATAGACAGCTCCACGGCGGAATCAGAGAAGTCCGCTGCATAGAGGAAGAAGGAGAAGGAAAAACTACGGATGGCACAATTGGTAGAGAAGAGAAGGAATGAAGCAGTAGCAGTAAAGGCAAAGGAAGCACGGGGCACTGTGAAGGTTGTAGAAGAACAACAAAAGGCAGCAGAGAAGGAGTGTGAGGCACAGAAGTAGCCTTCGCCTAAACAGGAGATAGAAATGGAGGAAGGTGGCATAGACCCATAGATAGTGTCCACATAGCTGAAGCGATAATGCCTGAGAGAGTAGGTGGGGACATGGAAGAAGTCTAAAGCCTCCAAGAATTCTTTCAACCTGATCACCCTCACTGAGGGGGGATCTCCAGGACATTGGGGAGACAGTGTGCAACACCACCGCAGAGGCCCTCCAATAGTTCATGGAGGAAAAATAGATAGTGTTGGGGGCCCTTCGGGCGTAAATACAGGAGTTACAGGTGCGCACTCCTCAGGCTGGTACTCTGTCGACCAACGTCGTAGTAGGCACAACTGCGACTGAGGAAATTGTGCGTGCTTGCATGACCAACACTATAATGCTGCCAGAGGGCGCACTGGTTATAGAAAATGAGGTCAATAGGCCTATGGTCAGTGTGCTGAAGGGAGTTGGGATAAACATGGCTGCACTCCCTTAGGAGATGCTCTATTTTTTGCAAGATGGAGTGACTGCAGAATTGCAGGCTAGGGAGGGCTACACTCTCTAGGTGATGAGCGAGCAATAGATTAATATTGAACAATTGAGCCTACAGTGCGATGAGTTTGTGACACAAAATAGATAGCTAGTGCCGGTGGTTGAGGAAGCCTGCTATATGGTCCTTGAGTTAGCCATCCCCGCAGAGGAACCAGCAGAGGTGCACATCCAGAGACTTGCAACAGGGGTGCGCGAGGCAAAAGAAGAAATGGATAAGGTTTAGTTGGAGATGAACCTTCAGATAGCTGAGCTGCAATTGAAGGTGCAACCTTCAACTCCTCTTGAGGTGAAGGAACAACGCACCAGCGACATTACAACAGGAATAGCGGAGATCAGCAGTGCAGTGAAGGACTACACCAAACTATTTGAAGAATTTTTTGAGGTCCTCACCACTCTGCAAGAGGACCTGAACATACAAGGCTTAGAAACAGAGGTGCACGAGCTGTAGCAATAGTATGATGAAATAAAAGGGACCATGTAGACGGTGGCCCTTACATAGAGGCTCGCGCGAATGTAGCAAGCAAAAGCGCTCAAGGAGAAGGTAGACGATGCGCGACATAAGGAAGCTGTCTTGAAGGCACACGTACAATGATGGATCAATGAGGTGCTCGTCATTACCACCTTGACTGAAGCCAAGCTCATGCAGATGCAGGGAACGCAGGAACAGGTGCAGGATAGAAGTTTAACTACAACAGTCTCTGAATAACATGTCCAAGAAGTGCAACAAGCAGCTGCTCAGTGCGCTGCCGACCTTGCAGCAGTTCAGGTAAAGTAGGGAGGTCTCTGCACGAAGATCTCTGCACCGACAAAGTGACTTGAGGGTGAGTCTCATGATGTTTGTGTTGGGGGCCTGTTGGGTGTGGGATCCCCTAAGGGAAGTTTTGGGGCTAAAACCCCAGATTTTGGCTAAAAATTGTAAATCTGATGTAAAGATTCCGCATTTTGTGGGCGCGAAGCGCAAAGTTGTAAATGAGTCATAGGGTTGTCAGCCATCAATTTTGTAATGTAATGTCAGCTTTAGAGATCTACGCATGGTCTGCGGACCATGGGATTGTATAAATAGAGTGAGGATCTAAGTAGTTGAGAGACAATAGAAATAGAATTAGAATGACCATGGAATAGAAGCATAGTAGAATATCTAAGGGTAAAGTCAAGTCTTTGGGTCGTAGAGTAGGAGAAGGCTCTGTAGCTAAGTGCGCAAAGGCCTAGTAGTCCACAGCTGAGTGCACAGACCCTTGCAGCTAAGTGTGCGGATCCCTACAGTTGAGTGCATAGGGTGAATCGAGTCTATAATTGTTGAAGCATTAATAAAGAGAAGTTTACATCAATTCTGTGTATTTATTTCCTATTTTCTGTATCAAATATATTGGGTAGTAATTGCATTTCTGTTGTCTATATGGTGCATGAACATATATAACTATTTAGATCAAGTGAATGTGAGTTAAAGTATCTGGTTACGTGAAGTTGACTAACACCTATAAGAGGATAATTAAGATATGCAGTGTAACTTAGGAAACTAGCACAGATCACTGCCATAACAGCGTGAAATCACCTCAACCCCCTAGTTAGGGTTGCGAGAAGGACAATTATAGCAGATCGCGAAGGTATCGCAGATTAGAACAGTGCGTGAAATAACCTGCACAAAGGTAGGCACAGTTGGACTAAATCAAACCCTCAGACATCTCAAGGGTGCGGAAACTTGGTTCTAGCATCCCCCCATACTACTTCGGGTGAGACTTCAGTCCGCGCTCTGCGAGCTGATGCTGAAAGGGATAGTAGTGTAGGGATTTGTCAAGCCTTCCAGCATGCAAGCAAAGAACATCATGTTAAATCTTCATCAAGCGAACCAAGGACCATCGAAGACTCCGTTCACTTCACCATGTGGAGGTGGAGCTATGATACATCATGAAGACATCCATCACCTAGCAACACTATAGATCGCCATGCACTCCAGCAACAACATGAATCTACCAACCCTATCATGTCAAGTCATGTCGAGTCATGTCATGAGTCATGTCGCCCACATCTCCACTATGGGCTATGCTGTCAATCAATGTGATGTAACGTGGAAGACCAAGAGACCCACTTGTTGAACATAGAGTCATGTAAGTCAAAAAGTCATGGAAGTTGAATGGTCATGAGGGTAGTCGAACAATCACAAGGGCCAATTTCAGCTTTGGCTACAAATACCCCCTCATTTGTACATGCAAAGGACTTTTCACCTCAGTGCCTCCCACATAGCCAAGAAATTTTGTAATATTTTCTTTGAGGAGTAAGTAGTGGCTCCAACACCCCGCACTCAGGGTTAGTGATGTATGGTGTAATGATGTCTCTTGGAAATTTTTCTTAATTCAGAAGCCTACTAACAAGCCATCACATTTTCACACATGTATTGTATTTGTTGTAAGACTGATCTTTAACACTTGTAATGCATGTTTCTTTAACTTGTGTTCTACATCTAAACTGTTTCATTTGTTGTAATGCATAATCTATTAATGGAAATGTGTTGTATATGTTGTTAATGTTTTCTTGCCCATGCAGACTGCTCTCTAGACATTAGACAGACCTTTTACATGAAGCTTGTTGTAACAACCATTGCAGTCGTTCGGATTGATCCGTGAGTGTTGTACATGTTATCTTACCTTGTATGTTGTGCTTGCCACATTCATGTGGACCGCTTTGCCAGAAGCTTTACATGTCCTGTTGTGTTGTGTGTTCCTAGCTTACTTGGGACTGATCCCATCCAACCTAGAGCTCACCTTCACCCTCTTCCCCTTCACAGTGAAAGAACCATTGACATAAGTACACTTACACTCATGAGGCACGCGAACCTCACTTCCTGAAAACAAAGCAGACCACTCTCCTGGGCTGACAAGCAAGAGTTGAGGCAAATCCTTAAGAGAATGGAAACCAGGCCATCATACCTGATGGGACTCCCACACCAAATGGTGTGAGGTCTAGTTGGGACTTCATACTAGGGTGATCCCCTGAGTGTTGGCGGGTCCAACACCGTCAACATGAGGTTAAGTAAAAGTCTTTATTTCATAACTCTGGCTTGAGTTGCATTATTTTAAGGTTTAAAATATATTCAATTTATTTCATGTGGCTATATTATTTTTTTGGAACTTGATTAACATTTAAATTCAGTGATCTTCCAATTTGTACTTTACACAGTTTCGCATTAAGGTCATTTCCCTTGTTTTCAGATTTAGAATATTCCTTCTAGAAATTTTGTGACCATTTTTAAGTTAGTTAAAATAAGAGTTAATTTCAAATTTATTTTCTTTGATAGGTTTCAGTACTTAGGTTCTATACCAGGAATAGTATCGAATCACAGTACCGAAAAACCTGTAGGTTGCAATTTATAATTCGATAGTTTACCAGAGTTTTGAAAATCACATTATCTTGTAAGTACAAATTTCTATAGTATAAGAAAATTTTACAATCCTTGGCTGATACTTTAATGAAGGGTGATGAGACAATTAAAACACCTAACACATACCATTCAACTCAAATTCACAAGATCTCACCCAATGATGAACTCCTCCATTGGTCCATGTGGTCAATTGCACTAACCAAGATTCTGCATGCACTTCTTTATTCAAGCAACACTTATCCACCAGGTCGGGACTGATATAACTATAATTTGATCTACGATCAATCAAAATAGAAACAAATTGATCATAAAAATTACCTTCCATCTCAATAATGGATTCTTGACGATCAACTTGCCCACTATCCACTACTTCATAAATTCGAGGAATACTCTTCCCAACATCTCCAGCTATCTATGCCCCCTTAGCCCTATAAATATGAGGTATGCCACCCCGATGTTGTGGAAAATATCTCCTACAATGATGTCCACCACAAGTCCAGCACTGCAAAGGCTTCTTGCCATCACCTTTTGTTATGCTCCCCAAACTAAAATCTATGTCCTTTGTCAACTACATTGAACTTCTTATAATGTGCTACATTATCCTTGTCACCTGCATCCTAAGGTATTCCTCACTTCTTAACCCACCTTACTTTAGTATTTTCATTACCTTCCCAATCTTGCTTAGGCTCAAACTTACTTTTAGACTGCTCATTACAATTTTTAAACTTCCTAATGACTTCCCACAACGACCGAGGATCACCATACTCAATCTGATCCTTAAATTCTAAAGGTAATGAACCTTTCAACCTTTGAACCTTCGTATTCTCATACTTAATATATGGCACATACATTAACAAATCCAAAAACTTAGTCTTATACTCTTTGTCTATCATGGACCCATCTTCATCTTACAAAACTCAACCTTTCCATCGTAATGTCTCTCAGACAAGTAATTTCTTCTGAAGAGTCTTTTAAAATCATGCCAACTCAATTCCTCTGTCTTAATGCCTCTGATACGTTAATGTCTTCCCACCAGATATCTGCTTTTCCCTTGAGGCTAGAAATAAATATCATGTCTTTCATATTCTCTGTATAATCATGCAGCTCAAAGACATTCTTCATCCCAAGTAGGCATCCTTTTGCATCTTTTGGTTTCTTCATCTCTCCATCAAATGTAGGAGGCTTGGATTTCTTGAAATCATCTGGAAAGTATCGATTCTCACTCCTCCTATAAGGATTATGGTTGTAATGACTATGATATCTCTCTGAACCAAAACTATAATAGAACCCATAAGCACTCCCTCTCTTGTTAGGTGTATCCAACCATCAACCACCTCTGACTATATCATCCATGTCCAACTTGTATCTTGATTGAAACCTTATATGATATGCCCCATTAGTCCTTTCCTCTTGTCCATGAATGATTCTAGGCTTTCCCTATCCCTGCAAATCTGATAAGTTTTGAAGGATCACTGTGTTAACTTTTGGTTTATTTTCTAGAGTTTTGGCAAGTCTTTCCTATGGCTCAATTATCCTATCATTATCTACCTTGTAACTTCTAATATATGCCTTTAGACTTCTCAATGTATCTACTATATCAGGAGAGTACTCATTTCCTTGCTACTCAATTGGTCTATAAGCATAGTGACGTGAACTATAATCTACCATTTTGCTTATCATGTCTGATCTTCTATTTCTTGAAAACATGCCATGTTAGATAAACCAAATATAGACATAATCAAAATCATACCTTAGTGAAGTTCAGGGGAGGCTATCTCATCTGCATAATCAATCCAAATTATCACAATATATACATAATGACACCAACATCAACATCTTAGCATCATAACACACCAACATCATCAGGATGACACAAATACAATAATGACCACCACAATGCATATCTGACCTACTATGCATGATAACCATAAAAATCACAATGAATTAACAACAAACACATTGACAAATGACATGCATGCATAACAATCAAATCTAGGTAACATTAACTATTGCACAAATTCATTATCGCGGTCGGCTCTGTGAATTCCTTGCTCTGCTCCATACAAGCTAACCCTAACCCCCGCCCTTGCCTAGATGTCAAAGATCAAGCCTCAGCGCTCCTGATGATATTTTCCCATGGACGCGCCTTCGGGAGGGGCGGGATCCACCCCCCCTCCTTACAATGCTTCTGTCTCTGACATTTCCGAACTTGTAGAACCTCTGGGTACTCCTGGCATTTTCCGAGACAATGGTCAGGGATTTGATCCCGTCAATAATGAAGCTGACCTCCTAGCAGCACGTGAAGCGAATGCCCAAGACACAGGCATGAATCAGAATCCTACAATGTCACAGCCAAAGGCGACCTCGACCACATGCATACCGAAATCTGCAGAGAGAATCAAAGTCAAACTCCCCATTCATCGAATCAATAGCGAAATCCAATTTATGAAGGACCACGCGCTCATCGGCAAATTCCTCGGTTTCTGGCCAACCGAAAAGGCTCTGCAGGACTGGATCGCTTCAAAATGGAAGCCCAAAGGACACGTCACTCTGCAGCTTGGCCCCAAAGGCTTCTTCACGGCCATTTTCCACTGCGTGGAGGACAAATATCGAATATTTGAAGGCGGCCTGTATTTCTTTAACTCCTCAGGTCTGTACCTTCATGACTGGAAAGCTAGGTTCAACCCAAATAAAGAAGACTTTAGTTGGGCTCCCGTATGGATACGTATGTACTCCCTCCCTTCGGAATATTGGAAAGAGGAAACAATAACGGATATAGGAAATAACTTGGGGGTTTTCATCAAAGTTGCTGAGGAAACCAAAACTCGAAGATACACCTCATACGCCAGGATCTGCGTCCAGATGCACCAGACCAAAGGTCTTGCAGATTCGGTAAGTCTATTTCATGATTATGAATGGATACAACCATTAGACTACGAGCATATTCCTTTTCGTTGTCGAAAATGCCATGAACATGGCCATCTCTTCCGAGATTTTCCTCTGAATACTCTGCCCAAAACCTCTGCTAATGAAACCAGCAAAGACTCTGAAGGATTCACTAAAGTCCCTAATCGTCGGCGGCATGCCAAGAAAAATCTCACAGCTTCAAAAAGCCCCAAAAAACTTGAATCCCAAAATAGATTTATAATTCTCTCCACTCAAGATCCCTCAGAGAATCAAAGTTCAGAACCACAAGCGATCCATTCCCCTCCCTCATCCCCCAGACTGTCAAAGCTTCTCACCCTTCCTCAGCCTCTGCTCCATCCAACCTTCTTATCTCCTCAGATTCGAAGAAATCCCTTCCAGATATTGGTCTCAATTCTTCCATCTCGGAGAAATCTGCTCTAGAGACTGGCCAGCATTCTTCTTCAATGGAGCTAGATGCTGCACTAGCTCTAAGTCTGCATGACAATATATAAATGGAAGATCAGAACATTCCCACAATAATGGACGAGGATCTAGAGAATGTTAGTCTGGATGGTCTGGATATCCTCAAATTGGAAACAACATGCAAGCAGAAAGAATACAACACAATTCCCCCATGGAAAATCGAATGGTTGGAAGGAGTTCTAACCAAAGTTCAGCACAGTAAATGCTTAGGAGTACAAGCCGAAAGCCCCTGGGATGGAAAAAAAATCCTAAAAGAAATGAAGAAAAGAGGGCGCAAAACAGATTTGCAAAGGACTATAATCCTAGGAGAAATACTAATGGAATCTGGGAGATTCCCTAAGTTGACAAAGTTCTACAAACCTCAACCCCATGGTTCCTCATGAAGCTCATCTCATGAAATGTGCGAGGGCTCAATATCCCCTCAAAACACAGAATGTTAAAAAATTTGATACAACAAGAAAAACCATCCCTAATTTTTCTGCAAGAAATGAAAAGTAACAACTCTGCTATAGAAAGAATCGTTAATAAGGTCTGGTCAGGAAGCTTCTCAGTTTTAGTGGACGCCTTAGGAGCTTCCGGAGGGCTGGCAATTTTGTGGAACCCAAAGGTTCTCACTCTTCAAGATTTTCACGCTACTCACTTCCTCATCCAAGTGTCCTTTCATCTCATCGGGACAAACATTCACGGGCATCTCTCAAATGTTTACTTTCCGCAGAATTTACAACAAAAACTAGAGCTTTTGCATACACTCACAGTCCTCAATTCAAACAGGCAGTTCCCCCTATGGATTGGTGGCGGAGATTTCAATATCATAACGACGTTGGAGGAGAAAAAAGGAGGTAGATCCAAGTTAGAAGGTGACAGCATTGGCTTCAAAGAATTCATTCAAAGCAACCAATTGATGGATATTCAAACTTCCAATGGTGTATATACCTGGACCAACAAGCGGAGGGGAACTCAGCATATAGCTTCCAGGCTAGATCAGTTTCTATTATTGGACAATGCCATACACCTGGGAGGGGATTTTCATGCTTCCATAATGCCCCAGGGAGGATCAGATCATTGGCCCATTATGCTACAATGGGCGCGGCCAGGTACCAAATTCTATAGACCTTTTTGATTTGAAGCCTTTTGGTTCACTAATCCCAACTTCAAATCAGTGGTCAGTGAGGCTTGGAAATCCTTCACCCCCCCTGAAGGAGCCAAAATGTTCCAATTCCAGCAGAAACTAAAAAATCTTAAACAAGTTCTCAAAGTCTAGAATCGAACGAAGTTTGGCAACATTTTTGAGAATAGGAAATAGTTGGAACAACAAATGTGCTCACTTCAACAGAATATCATCTTGGAGGGTAGAACAGAAGAGCATGCGCATCAGGAGCAGATCCTTTGGACTGAAGTTGAAGCACGTAGGAAACAAGAAGAAATCCTGTGGCAACAAAAGTCCAGAATCCGGTGGCTCAAGGAAGGGGATAAGAACACAAAATTCTTCCATAGATCCGCCATTCAAAGATGAATGCACAACAATATTGCCTTCATTAACAATTGACAAGGGGAAAGACTAGAAGTGCATGAAGATATGGAAAAGGAATTCAAAGAGTACTTTCAGGAAACTCTCAGGGAACAACCAGGACATAGAGATCAAGCCATAAGAATTGTCACGCAGCACATCCCTAAGATCATCATGGCGGACCACAACAATAAACTGCTCCAATCCATTTCAATGCAGGAAGTAGAAGTTGCGATGGCCCAACTCAAGGGTGGCAAGGCACCAGGTCCTGACGGATTCACCGCCAACTTTTTTCACGAATTCTGGGAGCTCATCAAACAGAGGTTTGGGAATTAGTGGAGGAATCAAGATCTATGCATTGGATTCTCCCATCCCTTAATGCTACTTTCTTAGCGCTAATTCCTAAAGGGGATGAATCAAACACGCCCGACAAATACAGGCCGATCACATTATGCAATGTAATCTACAAACTTATCTCCAAAGTACTGGCGAACAGGCTCAAACCTCTCCTCCCTCTTCTCATCTCGTCGGAGCAAACTGGATATATCGAAGGGCATCAGATAATGGACAACATTATTCTTTCAAATGAAGTGATCCACTCTCTGAAGCTTCTAAAAAAGCCAGGTATCATTCTAAAGCTTGATCTCTTTAAAGCTTTTGACAAACTTAGCTGGACATATATACATCAGATGTTATTGGCATTTGGATTCAGTGCCACTTGGACAAGATGGGTCATGAATCTCATTTCTTCTCCCTATTTCTTGGTCCTGCTCAATGGCTCTCCCTCCTCGCCTTTCCACCCATCCCGAGGTATTTGGCAAGAGGATCCCCTTTCCCCTTCCTTTTTGTTCTCATGGCAGAAGGGCTCAGTCGTCTGCTTCACCATGCCGTTTCCTCTCATGCTCTTAAAGGTATCTCGCTTCACGGTCTTCATCCCTTATCCTGCCAACAGTTTGTAGATGACACTATGCTTTTTGGACACCCTTCATCTCAAGAGGCAAAAGCTTTCAAATATCTGCTCTCTCTCTTCTCTGAAGCCTCTGGTACCTCTATCAATGCCTCTAAATCCCAACTCTTCTTTTTCAATACCCCAGCCACCACTCAAAGGAACATCGCCCGTATTCTGGGATTCTCTACAGCAGCGCTTCCCTCGAAATACCTGGGGGCTCCTTTACTGGATTCTGCCATAAAACATGCCTCCTGGAGGTCCCTACTCGACAAATTGGAGTCAAGACTCTCTTCTGGACTTTTTGCTCTCTCAATATGGTTGGCAGACTCATTTTGATCAAATCTGTTCTCCAGGCCATGCCTCTGTATCTCTTTTCTATTCTGGCAGTGCCAAAATGGGTCCTTAAGGCAATCCGCAATCTTCAAAGAAGCTTTCTGTGGGGATCCTCGGGTCTCAACAGGAAATGGGCTCTTGTAAATTGGAGGGAGGTCTGCCATCCAAAATCAGGGGGCGGGCTCGGATTAAGGGATCCACTCCAAAGCAACAACACAATGGGTGCTCGTATATGGTGGAATTGGATCTCCAAACCTCATACACCATGGGCACGGCTATGGCAAGCAAAGTATGCTCCAGGAAGTCAATGGGACGACCTCATAAGAATCAGCACAACAACCCTAGGCTCTTTGATTTGGAATGCGGCCAAGCTTCATAGCGCCTTCATTCAAGAGCATAGCTTCTGGGAAATTCATTCAGGAACTACAGCTAGGTTCTGGGAGGACTCTTGGCAACAGCTCCCAAAACTAGCCTCTCTCTTCCATAAGCCACTCTGGCAAGTTTCTATGCAGCACTCCAATCTCACTCATGTTCAGCAATTCTGGCAGCAGCAATCATCCCAAGACTTTCAACTCTGGAAACCCGCTAGCACCTGGAAGGCCAATTGGCAAGGGGAAACATACAAAGAGATTGACAGGAGCTAAATCATAGAAGAATCAAATGCTCAGTTCAGCAGGACAAGCTACGTTGGGGACACACACCAAGAGCAATGTTTACCACTAAGGAAGCATACCAGCTTCGCTACTCCACCACCCAGACAAACAAGGATCAGCTCTGGGATCGGGTCTGGAAACCAGGAATATGGCTTAAGGTTTCCACCTTTCTATGGCTCTTAAGCAAGAGGCGTATCCTCACTTGGGATAATCTGCAAAAAAGGGGATTCATTGGCCGATCGAGATGTCCCAACTGTAATCTTAACTCTGAATCCATCTTGCATCTCATGGAGACTTGTCCTCTCACCACTCAGTTATGGGAAAAACTGACCAATGTAACAGAAGATCTAGCAAACAAAGGGGAGATATAATAGATACCATTAGAAAATGGCCAAAGGATCCTTACCAAAGTCCTCTTCTGAATTCTCTGTGGAACCTAATCCCAGGCATTCTTTACTGGGTAATCTGGAAGGAAAGGACTAATAGAATTTTCAACAATATCAGCAGGCCAATTGACACTTTGTGGCTTCATATAAAGCAAAATCTCCAAGAAACTCTAGCTATTAGGCATTGGCAAGACACGAACTTGCCAGATTCACCTCAGGAGCGCCTCATCATGAATGCCTGGAATCTGAACCTGTCTTCTTTGACTCATGTTAAAGCTCGATCTCCTATCAGACCTGCCTCTCCTCTCATTTGGTCTCCGCCCGCTTCTAACTCATTCAAATTGAATTTTTATGGGGCAGGCAAGGGTAATCCGGGGCCGACAAGTTTTGGAGGGGTCTTCAGGAATGAGGTGGGAGCAACGATACATATTTACTTTGGAACAATTGGCGAAGATACCAACAATGCTGCTGAATTGGAAGGACTATGGAAAGGGATCTGCATTGCAGATAAAAAAAACTTCTTCCCTCTAGAGGTAGAGGGAGACTCCCTTATCTTAATAAACGCAGCCATTAGGATACAAGCAGGAACCTCGGCCACCAGGATAGCTTCCAGTTGGAGGTTACTCAGTAGATTGGAACTTCTGGAGGAACGGCTCCGGAACCACCATAACATCACCTTCAAGCATGTAAAACACACTGCCAACAAGGTAGTGGATAGACTGGCCAATCAAGGGGTAAACTAGCAGTCCCCATATTTCTCAGGATCTCTTGGTGACTCAGATGATGAACAACTCAAACAGGATTGCACTTCTCTAGTGCAACAAGATTACTCGCTCCTAGATGCGAGTGATTGAGGGCCAGGATGGTATGTGGGAGGCACGTGAAGTGGGCAAGTGGCAGCCCTACTATGCCAGATGTTATAGTTATGGGTTGGCTAGCCGGCTCCGCACAGATGCATTTATGGTAGAATTTACACTGCCGTCCATGCTCTGGGTTCTTAGCGCGATGTGCTCAGCTCTCTCCGCATCGCTGCTGTTCAGGGCGACTTTCGACAGGATCGCTCGTCCATCTGTTGTCCGACTGCCCTGCTGCATGTCTTCCGCTCTTCCATGTTTGTCTGTCTCTGCTGGGATATGTGTGCTTTTACTACCATCGGCCTCCATTCTGTTCCGGCTCTTGGAGCTCATAGCTTTTTTCAGGCTCAGTCTTTGGCTCACCCGGTGCATATGCCTCTTAGTTGTTTTTGTGCCTTCCATTCTTTGTTAAACTCTCCTCCTCCCATAAAGATGTCTAGAGAAAGGATGAGATTGGTTAGCAGGCATGGTGGTTCGCGTGGGTGTGCCACCCATCAGCACCCCTCCACTTCTCTGGATCCCTCTGAGGAGGCATTGTTCAACCCTGCGACTAGATGTGGCAGAGGCAGGGGAAGGGGGCGAGACAGAGGCAGAGACTGCAGACATACTGCGTATCCCACAGCCCGCTTCCACATTCCATGTTCTCTGGCCAATTCCACCTTCATCGTCTCGGTGACTATCGAAAAATGTGAGAATGAACTGGATTCGGGAGCTTCTCATCAGGGGGTTCCTGTAGAATTGAGGCAGGCAAGTCAGATTGCCACTCAGCGCTAGGTCTCCGGAGGAACGCCTACTCTGCACACTGGAACCAATGCTAGCCCAAGCGAGCCTGTGAGAGGAGAGCCCTCTAGTTCTGTGGACCTCTCATTTGATTCCACGAACTCAAGACAATTTGGATGCAGAATTGTGGAGGAACAACCGTCAACCTCAGATGCAGATTGAACCAGTCAGCGCCTCTGGTTTTTTGGTTCGATCACTTAAGACGAAGTTCTCCTTCTTTTTGATTCTCAGTGTTCATGCTTGTTATGGGCTTCTGTCTATTAGTCAGGTTGGAGTTTGTCATTGTTTCTGTTTGTGTCATTATCGGTTCTGGTATGAGTTAGTGTTTCGAGTCCTTCTGAATTGTTTAGGGTCCCTTGGTATTAGCCTCTCTGATGTAAGATCTCTAGCCTGGTTCCACAGTCAAGCAGTCAAGCTTTGGCTCTTTGCCAAATCCTTGGCTTGAACTTTCAAGGAAGTGACCTCGCTGTAACTTTTTGTATGAATATAGAAGTAGACCAAATTAGAAAAAAAAAAAAAAACAATAAAATCTACCTCGAGGTCTAGTGCTGTAACCTAACTTTGATACCATTTTGTAATGTTGATATTAGAGGAAAGGTTGCAGGGAAAGGAATTGTTCTGATACCACCCTATAACGCCTCCTCCCACATTTACCCACTTTTACTAGCTAGCCAGGAAAAACATGAGACGAGTGTTACTATGACATGGCCCAACCTAAAAGTTCTAGTTAAGGAAGTGGGGCTAACACATTGACACTTACAAACATCCTAAAAGGAATACAAATCACTCAAGAGATGAACAACCACCCTAGGTGATCAATCCCTAATATGGAAACTTTTTTATCTAACCTAGCGCCCCAACCACATGTACAACAAGGAAAAAGTGTGGTTATGAGGCCCCAAATGCACACACAAGCTTGCTTCCATGTAGTTATGACCTAAGTCCTCCAATTCACTACCAACGGTTTTGAGATCTGAGCCACCTTTATAGTCTAGCCTCCAAACCATTTCCTAGAACTACCTGTAACTTTTTAGAATCATAATTGACATGACGACAATGCCAAACATTCAAACTTGAAGCAAGAACCTGACCTAGACATTCCTAATCCATAACAAACATTTCGTCAAACATATGGAAAACATGTAAGCTATAGGTCATGAATGCATATCTGATCATAAACTGATAGTCTTCATCTGAGAATCACTAAGAAGGCTCTAAGCCCTCTCTAGCTAGTTGCAATAACACTTGTTAGTCCATGCATTAATCAACCACTCAATAAATTATCAAAACATGTTAAGAGACATATATATATTACATCATATAACCATCAAATAACTAACATATAAACCATGGAAAACTAGCCTGTTAATGGTGTTGGAACCACCAACATTCAAGATATCTCCCCGGTAAGAAGTCCCAACTAGACCTCAAACTGTTTTAAGTGGGAGTCCTAGTAGTGGGTGGTAATGTAATGCCTTGACTGCGATAGTGAACATAGATAAGTATGATGACTTTCGTCGAAAGAAATTGTGTGTTCTTGCAGCGAGTCAAGTGAGATGCATGGGGGTTATAACACATGGAGGGGAAAAGAAAGTGTGCCCCTTAGAATCCTGTAATAGTATGAAGCTTGAAAGGAGCACACGAGCAGAATGGCATCACAAGCTGAAATGCATAATAGTCCACAAACCATGACATGTTAATCCAACAACACGCATTCAACAAGATTCATACAATTTCATACAAAGTAGTTCATAAGCAAATGTGTAAGTCAAACAACATACATTTCTAAAGAAACCAGAAAAGTCCAACTACAATAACAACATATGCATGAAAGAATGTTGGCTCAGTTATTATTATTATAAGTGAAAGTTCCATCCATAAATACACCATTGATAGCCACTAGCCCCAATAGTGGAAAATTACAGTCAGTAACACCTACTCCTCCAAAGAAGTATATTTGCTCTATGCTATGGAGAAGCCAAGGCTCATCACAATACTCCCAAGACTTCTCTAAGCCTAAGCCTAGCCAAAATATTGGCTCCCAAAAGCCTCTTCTATGAGTTATGAGGTTCTATTTATAACAAAGGGTGGGGTGACCCTTGACATTCCACTTTGTGACTCTTTAAATACCCTCATGACTCTTCAACTTATTTACAAATAACTCATTACATCACATAGTGACTGTTCACATTTCACTAATGACACTTCGAATTTCACTTACAACATATTTACAAATAATATACATTTTCTGCATGTACCCATGTGAGACAAAATGGCTAGAGACAACCTAACAAGACAAAACCCTATGAATCAGAAGTTTGGCGAAAGACCAACTCGACAAACTCCACTTGATACTTCTCGGTCACGTACTGATACCAATCTTGGTATTGTGAGATGATGTCCCCGAACTGGTTGATGGTGTCTTTCTGATAGTAGACTCTTTCCTCCATAGATTCTGGGTATATGGTCTTGGAACCTTTTTCTAACTCATCTTGAAGCATGTGCGCCATGGTTTTTACCATAATAGGACCACCAATGTACTTATGCATGTTTTGTATGCTCAGCTCCAAGTCATCGTTGGTGGCCTCTCGCCTTAGCTACTCCATGTACCTATCGATCTCTAGTCAGACTTGGTTCTTATGTTGAGCTTCAGTGAGGGAACCAATTGACGAGATCCCATGCGTTCTTACCATGACATCCAAACTCTTATACAACTTTGCATATGAAGCCTCTATGCTGCTAATGAACAGGGCGAGCTTCTCATAGGTCTAGATCAACATCCATATCTTATGTTTGTCTAGATCTTCCTGTGGCTTCATCATCTTTGGAAAGTGAAGTGGGGTTCCCTTGTACCACATTGTCCATTCTTGCACATGGATGATGGCAGCATGTATGTCCTTAAGAGTATGGATAACCCTTTTGCTCCATTGCTGAAA
>APFE030348251.1:32067-60712 GCA_000404065.3 Pinus taeda
TAGATTATGTTGAATTGTAAGGAGATAATGCTGCTATGAGTCTTGACTTTGGAGCAAATGATGTGATGCCACAAGCTTGTCTTGATTTTGATGTGATGTGGATGGGATCCAAGCTGAAGGAATGACTTTGAATCAGACACTGATGGTTGTAATTCCTTCTTCTATCTAATAAAGTGTTTGAACATTTTTCCATATGTTGTGTTCTTTCATAATGCTTATATGTATTTATTGCTTCTGATTCCTTTCATTTATATTCAATGGATCATATGCTTTGATCGGTTTCTGTCTTCTGTTGTGTTTATAGGGTACTTCCCAAGCGGATTAAGTACGGGAAGGAGGGACAGAATCGATACAAGGGAGACGAGAGGAAAGCGGAACTACAGGTAGGCCTTTCATCGCCTCTTCTTATCTATTGTTTATATGAAAGGCTTAAAACAATTTAAATCGTTGTTCTAGGCACAACTACTTGTCTAGTGAATTAGTGTTGATCCATAGATGCTAAATTCTCCAAAACACATCCATCCTCATCGATAGTACCCTTCAATCAATGAGAGATCATAGCAAATTCCTCCTCCTCCAATCTCTTGGTGAGAGCATCTATCTCAGCAGAAGTGGCAACACCAATGACCTACTTCCCTTTCTTCTTCTCGACATCTCCCTTCTTTTTCATCGAAAATGTCGATGAAAAATGACCCATCTCACCACAATTGAAATACTTGAATTTACTCAAGTCCTTCTTCTACTTACCCTTCATTTGTGCTGCAAGTGCCATGCCATCATCTAAAGTCCTCTTCTTTGGATGAAGGTACTCATCTCACAACTCCTCCTGAATGAAGTCATTCCAGAACCTATTCCAGTCTGGAAACTTCTCTCTTGCAACGATCCCTTTGATGAAGGGCTTTCATTCCTCGGTGAACCATTCCAAGGCGATCCTCACCATATCATTCTCTGAAATAGTCACACCAACGACAACAAGCTCACCTTTGACTTGAGATAATCTCGCCAGATACAAAGTCACTCCTTCACCCTGTACCATCTTGGTGGACTTCCACTTATCCTCCAATACTAGTACCTAGTTCTCGTTCTTATTGTGGAACAAATCCTGAAGAGCCATCCACATCTCATGTGCAATGTTCTTCCTAGACAAATGAGGTATCAAGGGATCCTTCACACCATCAAGGATTATCAATCTCGCCTTCGTATCCAAATCCTATTATATTTCCAACTCCTTAGGGTTGGTTGGCTTCTTGATCTCTTTATGAGAGAACTCCCATATCATGTTGACCTGTAATACCAACTTGATCCTTTACTACCAAGAACTATATTTGGAAAACCCTTCCAACCTGTCCTCATACCGAAGACCTACGTTAAACTTTGACATTGTAGTGATCCCTTCACCTACAATGTGACCAACTCCCTCTTAAGTTGTACTTCGTTATGCACTATAATGATTCAATGTCTTCCAAAGTAGCTCAGACACACTTTGATACCATGTTGAATTTCCACGATCTTGGGTCTAGGATAGAATCTTAGAATCTCTAACACTACCAAACCAAGAATCTCAACAAAAGTTGTTTTTCACAACGGAAAATATAAAGCAGTAAATCACACATGCATAAGTATAGACAATTATTTACAAATTTCAATCTAACTTCATTATATTAATCAAGAAATAATACAATTGTCTATGGCTCCCATGCAAGGGATAATGGCCCTCAATTATCCACAAGTACAAGAATAGAAGATACACTGACAATCTTGTTGGAGTCTCTATGTCATATCTCATCCTTCCGGTCCTTCGCTTCCATTATGCTCTCTAGCTGCCCCTTAGTCCATCAAAGGACAACACATAGAGTCTCCAGGAGGGCTTCCACCTATCACTCCAGCAAGTTGCTTCTGCTACAATGAACACGAGCTGATCCAGTCTGCTCTTCTAGGCTAGCTAATACCTAAGATCCAATTTTCCAATCTACTAGTCACTTTCGTGCATCAAAGTGATGCACATTAAGCTCCAATATTCACCCAACCTCTAGCTGTCAACGTCACTTTATGATAGGGGTGATTTTAGGGGCGAATGTTTGCCCTTTGGCGAAATTAAGGGGTTTTAAATTTTTAGTGGGCGAATATTTTGTATCATAGTACCTTTTTACAAATCACCTCAAATAGCCCACCTTATTTTAAGGGAGAGGGTAAAAAAGGTAAATTTAGCCCTTGAAATTAGGAGTTACAACCTTCATTTGCCCATTTTCAAGAATAGGTTTTATTTAAGTGAATCCATTTGCCCATTTTCAAAAATAGGTTTTATTTAAGTGAATCCTATGGGCCAAAGGCCCAAATACCATATTTATAAAAGAGGTATTGGTAAATTAATAAAAATATAAATAAATGAGAGGTATGGTAAACAAATAAAGCATTTTTTATATTTACTCCATAAGTCACCTTATATACATGCAAGGGTGTAAACAAATAAAAAATATAAGTAAGTGGAGGTATGGTAAATAAATAAATTGTCTTTTTATACTTACTCAAAAGGTATGGTAAATAAATAAAAATATAAATAAACTAGACGCATGGTAAATAAATAAAACCTCTTTTTATATTTAGTCCATAACCCTCATTCTATTTATGAAGACTCAAGAAAGAGGTTTTATTTAAGTGAATCCTATGGGCCAAATACCATACTTGTAAAAGAGGTATGGTAAATTAATAAAAATATAAATAAACGAGAGGTATGGTAAACAAATAGAACATTTTTTTATATTTACTCCATAAGTCACCTTATATTTACGAACACTCAAAAAATGCGTTATATTTAGGTGAAACCTGCCCATACTATGGGACAAATACCATGGACTAGATTGTTATTAATACCATGCAAAAAAAATTATTAATCCTAATATTAGTATTAATAAAAATAAAAATGGCACATGGTATTCACCAAAATGCACATGGTATTGACCCATGGTATTCATCTAGAATGTAGCCTATTTAAATGGGGGAATTAAACCAGCATAGATCCATCTTTACTCTGGATTTATTAACCCCCGAGAAGTATCAAATATCGTGATATGCAAACTAGCATAGAGTGAAAAAATATTTGATCCCTTCTGAGCTTAGTGGATCCAGAGTAAAAATGGATTGTTGTAATTTTATGTATGTTAAACATTTAGCTTGTTTAAAATAAAAAATAAAATAAATTCAACTATTAATTTTATTAATTTATAAATTAATAATAGTAATTTTTAACCCATGCTAATACCAAGATCTTACAAGATTTTATAATTGAGTAAAATATTCGCCATGCTTGGTGAGATATTCGCCAAAAAATTATATATACATATTATATTATTGATAAAATCGCCTTCCATTTTTCCTATATACAATGGATATTCGCCCATTTATTATACTTATAAATTTAGGGGGGGTTCTTAAAATTTTCCCTATTCATATATATTGAATCTAAACCCACCCCACCATTTTAATTTAATATAGCATGCACTAAGGTTAGGTGATTCTTGTGCATGGTTAAATTAACCACATTAGAACGAAGTTATTACATTCTGATGGTCGAAACTACTTAACAAATGTTGTAGGTCATTACATGTTAGGCATATTTTCCTTCCACCAACTTATATCATTATAATTAAAGAGGATGGCTTAGTAAATAAATGATAATGATATCATTCAGACCATGGGGCATGTAGATCAATTTAGCAATGTCATGTTGGTCACAAGGAATCTAAGAATATGTCTATAAGTATAGTTGTAGAAGAAATAAATGATCATGAAATTTTAAAGGAACCTAGCACCCGTGGTAAGGGGCAAATCCTTACTAAAAACGAAGTAGAAAATATAGTTTTTTAGAGCCTAAGGGTGGGTTTCCTGGGTAGTCTCAGGAGGTTCGATACAATAGTTTCCTTTATGAGATTTTAGCTTTTTGGATTCATAACATATCACATGCACATTTTGAACTCCTCTTAATCCTTTACATGCATCTCTGCACACAAGAAATTCTTCGCTTGGATCAACTATCCTCAAAACATGTGATTCGAATAGAAAATGGCATCAACCTATGTTATTCATCCAACAATGGAATTTACCCATGGTATTGTAAGGGGCATCTATCCATGGTATTGTAAGTGACATCCATCCATGGTATTCATTCACCCATGGTATTTTCCCATGGTATTGTGACATCCACCCATGGTATTCATTCACCCATGAAATTGACCCGTGGTATTGTAACTGAAAAATACTATAAGTAACAAGTCACATTTTGTAAAAGGACAATTTTGTCTGCCACAATGTAGCTTTTACAATTATTCTCTGTTTTAATAAAAAAGTTTATTTGTGGTTTTATTATTTTGTGTTCTCCTATTTTCTTCTATCATTTCAATTTTCCAGATCTTGGGGGGCTTCCCCCTAAGATCCATTCACTAGTACAAAATGACTAATTAGTTACTAAAAGAACAACTAAAATTTGCATATAAACGACCAATTTTTAGTCGGTGACCAATAGTAGGTAATTTACAGTATCTTATAACGTGACCAAGTTTTAGTCATTTTTAGCTTAGTCATTAATTGGTTTCCTCAATTTTACCATCTAGTAGTATATTTAGTCATTAATTTTTCATTGGTTTAGTCGTTAATTGTTGCAATTAATGACTAAAAATATAACAAAATATATTACTATATGAATTCTCGAGAAAACAAATTAATGACCAAAGAAATATGACCAAAACATTGGTCGTGTTATAAGATATTATAAATTAGCTACTAATAGTAATATATATGCAAATTTTAGTCATCATTTAAAACCAATTAATGACCAAAGAAATATGACTAAATTTTAGTTGTGTTATAAGATGTTGTAAATTAGTTACTAATAGTCGTATATATGCAAAATTTAATCATCATTTAATAATAAAAAATTATCATTTGCAGTAGTCATTTATCTTTTTTTGACTGATTTAGTAGTTTCTATTCATTTCATTTATTCATGTTCATCATTAATTAATATAAACTACTAATTTAGTAGTTTTATATTGATTTTGCATGTTTATTATTAATCACCATAAATTAATTAGTATGATTTTGCAACTAAATTTTAAGAAAATGTCATATAATGTGCATGTTTATCTAATAAGATAACGCAAAGTTACATATGCTAATTACAAGACTAAATAATATCAAGTGCAAATAAAAATAATTTCAACTATATAAATTTTATTATGTAAAATATCAGGTATTATAATATGAGTTTCCAACTTAATATGGGTTGGACTACAATTCACACATGAAATATTGTCATCATTTCAAAACATTATCACTGTGTTGCCAAAGCATTGCAAGTGAATTCACCAACTCTGAAGGCTTGACCACTAGTCTCTATGAGTGTGCCTTGCAAGATATTGACTCTAAGGGTATCACTAGACAAATTCTCTTCTCTCTCTCATTTTGCATTTGTCACTCCAGTGTTATTGTTCTCCTCTTTCTTCAATTGTTTCTTCTTACCATCAATATTGAGTTCCTCTCTTCAAAATGAAAGAAGATAAAATGCAGAATATAAGACATGAAAGACGATGAATACTTGAATACAAAATAAAGTAGACTATAAAATATTTGTATGACACATACCTCAGCATTCGATAGTGGACACTATGTGGGTAAATGAACTGTACAAACAAAGAAAATAAAATGTCACCATGGAAAATGGAATTGGAGGGGGATTCATCATGCATGCTAGGACTTTTTATGTGTGCAAACATCATATTGCTCACTTCTAATTGTACAAAAAACAAAGAGTATGCACAATGACATATGGTGACATGCGAGTGTCTATTTAAATCAATGATATGCTTGATCTTTTAACCCATTCCAATCCTACCACAATAAAATTAAGAGAGATAAGGACACAAGAAGGACTATTAATAAATTCAATTAGAGACTTTAGAATGAAACTCAGTTGTACCTAAATGTAATGATAAGTATTTGCAGCTTTTTGGCAACCGATGAGCATCAAATCACACTGTGAAAAATTCCTTGAATTATGATCATTTGGTTGCACCTGCACTAATCCTCTATAGTAGTCCCTTAACTTGCCTATAGATATAATTTAGAAAAAAATCCTACCCATACAATTCTTCATTATATGGATCATCTTTGTTCCCCCTATTGATAATTATTTTTCAAGGCAACAGAAGAGAACTCTCCAATTGCACCATTGCCTCTCAAAACAATGCTTGAGTATTTTCAGGTCCATGAAATCCTTGATTTGTCTCCATCACAAAAACCTATTTCCCTAATAAAATTATAAATCCCACATCTGCATTCCTCGTCCTTGACATACCAGTTCTTTAAAGTTGAAATAGAGATCTTCTACTGTGGCATGGAGATGATTGGTGTCAAAAAATGGTATAGTTCATCCTTCAATATATGTCAGAGAACTCCTCTCACCTCATAGATCTCCTCTCATTTATAAAAATAAGGGTCCTCTCAAAATGCCTGGTCTCCATCTCATTCATCCTAAAATAAGTGGATATTTCCATGTGTGACAAAGTGTACTTGGATATTTAATAAAAGGAGCTATTACTAAAATAATAAAAATACAGTGCAACATAATAGTTATTAGTAAGAGAAACAACCTTGCTAAGCTACTTCCTAACTAGATAAAGCTACTCCTGAATTACCTCTTATAATGAACAAAAGATAACCTCAACTACCTATAGAATCTACCTATGCATGGTAGCAATGAAAACCCTGTCGAAAACAACATCTACAACAACATTGGTCAATCTCTTCTTCTAGTCAAAGGCATGCCCAACTTTTGAAAAGTATCAAGCAGGTCAAGGTCCACCTCATCGAGGTTCCTCTTCTTCTTCTACTCTCTCTTTTTAGGTTACGAATAGTACCAAAGGTCTTCAAAATTTATGGGTGGGTAAAATTTATTAGACCATTGAGTTCTTCCATTTTTAATCATTGTCTGTAAGAATTGAATCTAAATTGCAAAAATCATTCAGGTTTCTTATTTTTAGTTAAAATTAACCTAAGCTTTGAAGATTTGTAAGGTTTAATGGATCTAAGTATATTCTACATAAAATATAGTAACATGGTTTAAAACTATAGGCATTGAGATTAGAATCTAAGGATGAAACATAAAAGATTTTATGTTTATGATTACAAGAAATTTTAATTTCATGTAACAAAGTTTGAGGAAGGTCTAGCATTTGCATCCTACCAGAACATTTTCTTACATCACTTGAGCCCTTTTAATTTGGGCATGGTAGATTCCATTACACAAACAATCAACCACTATAAAAAAGGTGAAAAGAAAAAATAAAATTTCATGCATTTTGACCCTAAAAAAGTTAGGGAAAAGCGAACTGATCTGTACAATAAGGACATGCAAAATGCTTTTGTCTTTTGATGAATTGTTGGTCGTAATCAAGATCTGCATTATCATAATCATTAAAAACTTTGTGCAATAAGGACATGCAAAATGCTTACTTGTGCATTGTCTATCATAAGTATTAGACCCTTTGTACAATAAGGACATGAAAAATGCTTACTTGTGCATTGTCGTTTGATGAATTGTTGGCCGCAACCAAGATCTGCATTATCATAATCATTAAACTCTCAACTCTAAATAAAATTTATGATTTGATCATATAAACCCTCAAAATTATTTACCCATAAGAACAAAAATCCTCTTTAGTAAAAAGGAAGAACAAAGTCCAAATTGATACCCATGTACAAACTACCAAAATATTATAATCTTTAAACCCTCAACTCTAAATACAATTTATGCTTTGATCATATAAACACTCAAAATTATTTACCCATAAGAAAAAAATCCTCTTTAGTAAAAAAGAAGAATAGAGTCCAAATTCACACCCATGTACAAATGGAGTTGTCTACCAAGGCAGAGGAATTGCTTAGACCGCTAAAAGTGGTCGGAATCCGGGCAAAAAAAATTCAAAAAATATTGTAGAGGTAGTGTTTGAATCATGTTTTTGATGTTGGAAATGGATTCAACACCATCAAAAACGTCTAGGACACTTAAAATTTTAAAGTTTAACAAATATAACTTGGATTTCCAAAAATCCTTGCCAAATTTTCTCTAAATATAATTGGAATTTCCATAACTTTCTCGGAGACTCCTCCACCTCGTTAGACTACAATTGTACAAATTACCAAAATATCCACGCCCAACGACCTTGCCGTTATCATAATCATTAAACCGAACTTAAAATAAAGTTTATGCTTTGATCATATAAACCCTCGAAATTATTTACCCATACAAACAAAAATTCTCTTTAGTAAAAAGGAAGAACATAGTCCAAATTCATACCCATGTACAAATTACCAAAATATCCATGCCTAGACCTTGCCCTTGCTCCATCTAATCACACGTTGATGGTCTTCCTTCTTCTAGAATTTCCACGTAGATATAGACAAAGGTAGATAAAAATACAGTGCTACAATGTGATGTTGTGATCTATGAATAATTTTTTGAACCCAGTGCTTAATTGGAAATAAAAAAGAAAAGAAATATTTATAATATAAAATAAAATATATAAATTGCAAGTTGGGTTAAATGATTTATTTTTAATAAGAATTTGTTATTTTTCGCTAAATTAAAAAGAAGAAGAAAAAGTCAAAAATGATATTGGAATGAGTGTAAACATTTAAATATGACCTCAATTAATAAAAAAAAGTTAAATTAATAACAATAATAAAATTTAATTTGTTATATTTTGATTTTGTTATTAACTTGTGAATAGACTTTATTACAATACCATGGGTCAATACCATGGCTTATCAATACTAAAAGTCCAAAAACATAACTTATTTCACTACCAAAATATTTTACAACAATATGACAAGATTCTTAACCGTGAATATTCACCCCACATTATGGTAAATAAAATTAACTTGTAAAAAATAGCTTTTGTTACAATACCATGGTCAATACCATGGATTATCAATACCACATGCCAAAAAAACATAAATTATTTCACAATCAAATATTTTATAACAATATCACAAGATTGTTAACCATGGATATTCACCCTCACTTTACCATGGATATTAACTTAAATTCACTTTGTTACAATACCATGTGCCAATACCATGGCTTATGAATGCCACATGTCAAAAAGCCATAACTTAAATATTTTATTTTAATTTAATTTTACAACATTTTTTTAATTGAATCTAAAAGGGAAAATGTTACAATTTGAGATATATCTAAACCCTCTATCCTCACGACTACTAAAATTATTCCCATAGAAATTAAATTAAGATTTTAATGAAATTAAGCTAAGATGGATCTATGTCAATTCTTTATATATATATATATATATATATATATATATATTATATATATATTAATCGACATAGATCCATCTTAGCTAAGGATCCAAGGGATAAGAGCAATCAAAATTGACTAATTATAATTGATTAAATATAGTGCATATTTTTTTAAGAAAATTTCATTATTTTATTTTCTTTGACATGATTGATCCAAAATATCGGTTTAATATTTTACAACCAATACCATGGGCCAATACCATTACTTATCAATACTACAAGTTCAAAAACCATAACTTATTTCACAACTAAAATATTTTACAACAATATGAAAAAGATTCTTAACCGTGGATATTCACCCCCACATTATGGTAGATATTATTAAATTGTAAAAAATAACCTTTGTAACAATACTATGGATTATCAATACCACATGCCCAAAAAACATAAATTATTTCACAATCAAAATATTTTATAACAATACAACATGCCCAAAAAACATAAATTATTTCACAATAAAATATTTTATAACAATATGACAAGATTGTTAACCATGGATATTCACCCTAACTTTACCATGCATATTAACTTGTAAGTCTATTTTGTTACAATACCATGGGCCAATACCATGGCTTATCAATACCACATGCCAAAAAACCATAACTTATTTCATAGTAAAAATGTTTTATTTTAATTTAAATTTACAACATTTTTTTAATTGAATCTAAAAGGAAAAATGATACAATTTGAGATATATCTAAACCCTCTATCCTCACGACTACTTAAAATATTCCCCATAGAAAATTAAAAATAAGGTTTTAATAAAATAAACTAATATGGATCTATGTCGGTTATATATATATATATATATATAATATATATATATATATATATATATATATATATATATATATAAAGAACCGACATTGATCCATCATAGCTAAGTATCTAAGGGATGAGAGCAAGCAAATTGACTAATTATAATATATGAAATATAGTGCATGATTTTTTAAAGTTTTTCATTATTTTATTTTCTTTGACATGATTGATCCAAAATATAGGTTTAATATTTTACAACCAATTAAGTTTTTCTAATTTAGATAATTTCTTAAACAAAATATAACGCGATCAAATTTAAGAGAGAGCTAGGGAGGGGGTGTAGAGAGGGAGTGAGATAGTGAAAAATTTGGAGGATAGAGAGATAGAAAGAGAGAGTGATGGGGAGGAGAGAGAGTGAGGTGGGAGAGAGAGAGCGAGAGGAAGGAAGGGAGAGGAGAGAGAGAGAGAGATGGAGTTGGAGTGGGAGAGAGAGGGAGGAAAGAACAAAGACATAAAGAGATAGAGGTGGAGAGAGAGAAGAGTGAGAAGGGAGAGATGGAGAGAGAGTGAGGGAGAGAGAAGAGTAGGGAAGAGAAAGAAGAGGAGAGGATAGAGATAGGGAGAGAAGGGGAAGGGAGAGAGATGGATACATAGAGATGGAGAAGGACAGGGAGGGGGGGAGATAGTGATAGTGTTGGATGGAAGAGAGAGAGAGGGAGAGTGATTTTCGGGGGACAGATAGAGAGAGGTGGGAGATAAGGGATAGAGAGGAAGGGAGATAAAGGGAGGTGGGAGATAAGGGATAGAGAGGAATGGAGATAGAGATGAGGACAAAGAGATGGAATTGGAGAGGGTAGGAGAGGGAGGGAACAAGAAAGCATAGAGGGGAAAAGGTGGAGAGAGAGAGAGGGAGTGACAAGGGAGTCATGGAGAGGGAATGAGGGAGAGAGGAGAGCGAGAGAGAGAAGGATATAGATAGAGAGGGAGAGAAGGGGAGGAGAGAGATTGACAGAGAAGGGGAAGAGAGGGAGAGAGAGTGTACCCCTCTCAATGCTTGATAGATCTGGGGTTAAGATGGATGTAGGTCAGTTAATATGAAATTAAAGTAGTTTTTATTTGATATTATAGTCTTAAAAGTTAAAATTTCCTTTTAAATTAATTTCAAATTAGAACTAGATCCAATTTATTTATTTTTATTTATTTATTTTTTTGAATCAGAGCTAAATCTATTAAAATAAAATTGAAAAATATTTACAGTGAGGACAGCGCCTCAGAGGGCCAGTATCCTGGCCCTTAGCAGAGAAACTTGAGAGCAGAAGAAGAGCACTGTGCCTGTGGAAGGAGAGGAGAGACCAGGCAACAGGCGTTTGAAAGACATTACAAAAGAGCTCCATGCTTGCAGGAGATGCCAAGCAGAGGGAGTGAACCACCAAAATTTTCCATACATACATAAGAGCGTGTGAGTCAGAAGATGGAAAACGGGCTTTGAGGTTGGCCTCAGCCCTCCATTATGAGCGACCAGGTGCATATGAAAAGTTTGCCGAAGAGGGGGTGAATCAAAACCTGCGCAAAAAGACAAAACCTTGCTGATCAAAACACTTACTGGCTCGAACCTTGCGGGTCTGGGCGACGGGCGGTAGCATTTGCTGGAGCAGCTGGCTGAGATGCTTCCTCGTCTTCACGAACTCCTTCCTCCGACTGAGTGAGTAGGTGCAGAATTCCGAAATTACGCTGAACAGGACCGCAGGAAATGATTTCCGTTTCTTCGACAATTGGAGTTCCAGAGACTGCCACATTCCTCGGGGAATCCTCTTGCATATGCATGGCAGAGGGGTGAGGATTAATTTCGGCTTCCTGCAAGAGGCTTCCTTCAGGGGAAGGGGTGGACAAGCTGATGGGGTCAACAGGTTCCTCGGCATACTCTGAGACCATGATAGTCGTGGTGAAGGTGATTATAGGCTGATTGAGGCGGCTTCAGAAGGTGAACCGCAAATTATGGAAGGAAGAGTTGGGGGTAGGTCTAGTAGGGGTGAGCAGAGGAGATGAAGGGGAGGCTGAGGAGATGGGGATGACCAGAGGTGATGGAGAAGAGCGAGCTCGACCCCTAGAGGCCGAAGAACTGCCTCTGCGAGACACACCACGACCTCGCACCATGGCTTCTGCGGAAGTCTGGCTATACAAATTCGACAAGGAGCCAAGGAACAACTGAGAGAGAGCGAGAGCCGAAGGGTCGGCCACGAATTGAGCAGAAGGAGGAGCAGACTAGCGGAGAGAGTTTCGCAGAGAATGTCTGCAACTGGACTCTGTGAGGTCCATTTTAACAGTGATGGGCACCAAGGTCGAGCCTGGAGGCGACTTTAATGCATCTGCAGGGGAATGAATGGCGATTAACGGAGAATTGTCCTGCGCAGGGATCGACGACGATTCACATTGAATGCCCTCCTCCGGAACCTGCAAGCAATTAAGGCGATCGCCCTCTGTCCAGCTATCAATCCAGCAACCAAACACCGGGCACGTTGGTGTCTGAGGTGGCGGCATATGGCGAGCACCCGGATCCAGGGGAATTCCTTGCTAGGGAGGTTTGTCTTTTTCAACCAGTTGAAGATATTGCCTGAGTTGATCTTCTGTGCCAATGGTGAGAGTGGCGCCTGAGAAGTTTACACTGTTGGATTCAACCCTGACATTTGCAAGAAAGTCTGCAAGTTTGTTTCCTTCACGTAAGGTGTGCTGGAAGGAGACGGCCTGAAACTGAGTGAGCCAATGCTGGATGAGATCCAGTCTGTGAGCCATTCTCCAGCTTTTACTGACTTTGTGAACTGGAGTTCCCTGGGAGAGTTTTTTTCTCATGTTTATAATAATTTGAGAATCGCCTTCGATTATTAGAGGGAAGAGGTTGTGCCTTTGAGCTTGGATTAGACCTTGCCAGAGTCCTTCAAGTTCAGACGAGTTGTTTGTGTCCCATCCATTAGAGCCTAAATATATGAGATGCGGAGTGCCAGTGTGATTGCGGAAGACTCCTCCAAATCCAGAAGGCCCTGGGTTGCCTTTAGATGCCCCATCAAAATTGAGCTGGAATAAATTGGGAGGGGGGGGAGTCCAGCATTTGTCTTTTTCTTGCTGGTTGGAGTTAGTACTCTTGGAAGCAATCTGGTGCGAAAGGGTGATTTGCCAATTGTCCCATATAGATTTTTCTGTAGGAGTCGAGGGGAGGTCCTCGGCAGTCCAGCAACGGAAGGAGAGAGAATCTTTGAAGAACTTGAGGAGGATATGCCAGAGTTGGTCAACTGATTGATGTTGATCTTTGAAGATACGTCGGTTCCTTTCTTTCCAGATGTTCCATAATAAGAACCCAGGAAGGAGTTGCCAAAGAGAGTTGAGAAGCTTGCTTTGATAGGGAGTTTGGGGCCAATTGCGGAGAGTCGCTTTGAGGTCACCCTGAACTCTGTGATCCTTTTGGCATCTGAAGGTAGCTTTGTCCCATAATTGCTTTGTCAGGCTACAGTGAAATAGTAGATGGATTGCAGTTTCTTCCTCATGACGGCAGTTGAGACAGATGGATGGACCAGAGAAGCACCTTTTACGAAGGTTGTCCCAAGTGAGGATCCTGTTGTGGGATAGAAGCCATAGGAATGTAGATACTTTGGGCCAAAGATGAGAATCCCAGATTTGATTCCATATTTTGTCCGTAGTGATTTTGTCCTGGATGATGATGCTGTAAGCCTCTCTAGTTGAAAAGGTGCCCTTTTCTTCGTACCCCCATCTCAGCAGATCCGGTCTGTCGGTTATGTTTATTTGCCTTTTTTGAAGTTCAGTATTTAGAGCTTGGATGAGGCCCTCATTAGCTGCTTCTCCTAAGATCTGATCTGCCTGATGCCATTGTCTGCTTTTTTGGTTAGCAGAGGGTTTCCAGTAGCTATGAACAGTTACAGAGTTGTGAGGATGAGGATGGGTAGGCGGGAGATTTTGTATTAGGTCCCGGAGCTTTGGGAGTTGCTGCCAGGAGTCATCCCAGAATCTAGCGGTCTGACCATCCTTTATTTCCCAGAAACATTGCTGCTGGATTAAATATCTGTGTTGTATAGCAGCGTTCCAAATAATTGAACCAACACTTAGCTTCGACATCTTGATTTTGTCCTCCATTGGTTTGTTATTGGCATATTTAGCAGTCCACAAAGAGGCCCAAGGAGTGTTGGGGTAGGCTAGCCAACGCCACCACAATTTGGCGCCCATAACTGTATTACTGAGAGTTGGATCTCGAAGTCCGATGCCTCCTGACTTCTTGGGAAGACAGACCTTGTCCCATTTAACCAGTGCCCACTTGCGATTTTTGCCGGAACTGCCCCAGAGGAAGTTGCGCTGGAGATTCTTTATGGCTTTGATCACCCATTTTGGCGCTGCTAAGAGAGTAAACAAATAAAGCGGTAAGGATTGTAGGACGGCTTTAATGAGAATGAGTTTTCTCGCCATATTCAGGGCTCTGTGGGTCCAAAGAGAAAGCTTGGCTTCGAATTTGTCCAGAAGGTCAGTCCATGAGGCATGTTTTAGAGTAGAAGCAATCATGGGAGCGCCCAAGTATTTAGAGGGAAGCTTGGCAATAGTGAAGCCTAAAATTCGGGCAATCGAGTTTTGAGTGGCAATAGGGGTGTTGAAGAAGAAGATTTGAGATTTAACTCGATTAATGAGAGCACCGGAGGCATCTGAGAAGGTAGATAGGAGATCTTTGAGGAGTCGAGCTTCTTTGACGGAGGGGTGGCCAAAGAGCATATTGTCGTCCACAAATTGTTGATGGGTGTATGCGGGGAATCGTTAAAGGAGAGGCCTTTCAGATTGTGAGAGAGAGCGGCGGATTTGATGGTACGACCTAGACCTTCAGCAACAATGACAAAGAGGAAGGGAGAGAGAGGGTCTCCCTGTCTGATGCCTCTGGTTGGGCGGAAGGTGTCAGAGGGAATGCCATTGATTAAGATAGAAAAGAAGGAGGAAGAGATAAGACTGATTATCCATCTAGTCCAGGAGGGATCAAAACCAAAAGCATTTAAATTTTTTTGAATATAGATCCAGCTTACGCTATCGAAGGCCTTTGAGAGATCTATTTTGAGTAGCATACCTGGCTTTTTGGATTGCTTCAGCGAGTGGAGGATTTCATGAGTGAGGATGATGCCATCAGTGATTTGACGACCTTCGACATATCTTGATTGCTCTGGGGAGATGAGGAGAGGGAGAAGAGGTTTCAAACGATTTGCTATGACTTTGGAGACTATTTTGTAAGTGATGTTGCAGAGAGCAATAGGGCGATATTTTTCCGGTTTGTTGGCTCCCTTTGACTTGGGGATGAGGGCCAGGAAGGTGGCGTTCAACCCTGGGTACATCCATCGAAGAGCTCTAGATTCCTCGACCAGTTGCCAAACCTCAATTTGAATAAGATCCCAGAAGTGATGGAAAAAATCCTAGGTAAAACCATCAGGGCCTGGGGCTTTCCTGGGTTTTAAGTTTCTGACTGTCGTGTCCACTTCGTGAAGCTGGATAGGTTGGAGAAGAAGGTTTTTATGCTCTGGGGAGATAAGTTTAGGGATATGGGGGAGAATTTTCTCAATCGCTGGGAGCCGGTTGATATTTGGTTCCTGATGAACTGCCTCAAAGTAGCTGAGAAAATTTTCTTCAATCCCTTCATGTGATTCCACGTGCTCTCCTTGCTCATTTTGAATGTGGGAGATGAGATTGTGCATTCTGCGCTGAACCGTGGTGTTATGGAAGAACTTTGTATTCCGTTCCCCCTCCTTCAACCATTTTATGCGAGACTTCTGCCTCCAGAGAATTTCCTCTTGAAGGGCTCTGTTTTGAAGTTGATCTTCAATCCTCTGTTCCTGTTGGGTGAGTTCAATGGTGCGTCCTTCAGCCATGATTCTGCTTTGAATCTGCTTCATTGTCTGGTTGAGCGCAGTTTGAGCTGCAAAGATGTTACCAAATGTGTCCTGATTCCATTGTTTGATATCTTTTTTAAGGAGTTGAAGTTTCTTTTGGAATCGAGCCATTTTGGATGTTCCTGAAGGTTGGTGTTTGAGCCAGGACTGTTTGACAAAATCCTTGAAATTAGGATGAGTTAGCCAAAAAGATTCAAAGCGAAAGGGTCGCTTTGTAGTGTTACCTGGTCTCTGCCATTGAAGTTCAATAGGCCAGTGGTCCGATCCTGATATAGGCAGTATGGAAGAGATTATATCCCCTCCTAGATGAGGAGCATTGTCTGAAATGAGGAAGCGGTCTAGCCTAGAGGCTATTTGATGAGCTCCCTCCCTTTTGTTGGTCCATGTAAATAGGCCATTGTTTGAAGGGAGATCGATTAGCCAGTTTGATCTCACAAAGTCTTTGAGGAGGTGGCCGTCCCTGATGCCAACGTCCCTTCCTCCTTGCTTTTCTTCAGTTCGAGTTATCATATTGAAGTCCCCTCCTGCTATCCATAGAGGGTATTGCCTGTTTGAGTTGAGAGCTGAGAGGTGGTCCAAAACTTCTGCTTTTTGAGGAGAATCTTGTGGAAAATACACATTGGTGATGTGTCCATGAGTGTTAGTGCCAAGCAGGTGAAATGTGGCTTGTATGAAGTGCTTGTTGGCATGAATATTACTGAGCTGTATGATTCTGGAATCCCATAGGATTGCTAGGCCTCCTGAGGCGCCTCTCGCATCCACTGCAGAGATTTGCCCTCCTGACCAAACTTTAACTGCAATCTTTTCCAAAAATTTCATGTTGCATTTGGTTTCTTGTACAAAGAGAATATTTGGTCTCTCCTGCATGAGCATGTTTTTAAGGAGTCTACCTTTCCGAGGGCTATTGAGCCCTCTTATGTTCCATGAGATGAGCTTCATTGAGAGGGAGGGGGGTGGATGTTGTAGAACTTGGTCAGCTTCGGATATCGACTTGACTCTACAAGCACTTCTCCAATCTTGATGGTTTTTTCCAGGGTTGTTTTTCGGCCTCGCTTTTTGCTGTCTTTTATGATGAATTTACCATCCCACTTGCTTCCTATCTGCACCCCAAGGGAGTGTTTTTTGTGCGCTTTTTGCAAAACCTCTTCCAGCTTGTCTAGTTGTCTATCCGGAATCTTATCAAAATTCTCTGTTTTGCAGGCTAGCTCCAGGGTGAGGAGGTCTAGATCCCCTATATCCACTATTTCAGAATCGTCGTCCATGAGCTCTGAATCTGGAGGGTCGATATCTGCTTTGTGTGATATCTTTTGACTTGATTCTGGGATTTCTGTTTCCATTGCTTGGAGGCCATCTGCATGAGGGTCTGAAAGGGGAATATGGCTTTTGTCAGACTTAGGATCTTGATTCTGAGGGTTAGGGCCTTCCGGGAGCTCCCTAACAAGGGTTTTTATCTTTTGCATATCCGGAGTCAGATCTTGATCTTCCAGATTGGCTAGGGCGCCAAAGCTGTTGGTACTGGGCTCTTTGGGTTTGCTAGTGGAGTCCGTTTTTGCATTGGTTGAGGGTTTTTTGCTCCCTCATCGACGATTGACTACCTTGGTGAATCCATCTGCTTCTTTCTTGTCTGTCTGGGCACTATCAGCTGTGGTTCTTTTAAGCGGGCAATCCCTGAACAAATGCCCTAGTTTGTGGCATTTCCGGCATCTAAACGGAACGTGTTCATAATCAATCATTTGAATCCATTCAGAGTCTTCATGACGAAATCTTACCTTGTCTGGCAGGGGCTGTTTGAGATCCATGTAGACACAGATGCGCGCGTAGGAAGTGAATCTGCAGTATTTGGTGTCTTCTGCCGCCTTGATGAAGTCCCCTAGCTTGTTTTCGTTTTCCTTCAGAGATGATTCTTCCCAATACTCCCATGGAAGCGAGTAGAGTCGGATCCAGACAGGCGCATAGTTGAGATCTTCTTTGTTTGGGTTAAATATTTCCACCCAGTTTCTCAGATACAGGCCTGCTGCATTAAAGAAGTAAGGTCCGCCATCTATAACCTTATTGCTATCTTCCAGGCAGTTAAAGACCACAGTGAAGAAGCCTTTTGGACCAATACGCAGGGAGATTTGGCCTTTGGGTGCCCATTTAGTATTGATCCAGGTACTAAGCACCCTTTCAGTAGGCCATATTCCAATGAACTTACCAATGAGAGCATGATCTCTCATATGCTGGATTCGGGCATTTATATGGTGGCTTGGAAATTCCACAGTGGGCATGATGGCTGCTACCGGTTTGCAGGTGGCTGATCTGATTGTGGATCCTTCTTCAGGATTCGCGTGGTCGTCCTTAGAGTGCGTCCTTTCCTCTGATCTATCATTTAGATTTGGATCTGTGTCCTTTGCGATACCTTTCTGCCTGGAGTCGGCAGGATTTGGGGGAGGGTCAGAGTCCCCCCCCCATCACGGGCGCCATTGAGAGGGTTAACCAGGTCACAAGTGAAACCGATACTGACAGAGCTGGTCCAGTCGACAGAGGGCATGGGCCAGGTTTTGCAGATCTGTCGTGACAGACCAAGCCGTGCCCTGAGGGAGGGTAGCCGAAACCCTAAACGGCGTTCTCCATTGTTAACCAGTTGCTCCCGACTTCGTCCCTCTCCTTTCAAAACCCGTTAATTTTATTATATATTATTAATAGTAAGGAAAAATGATTTTTTTCAAAAGTTTAATGAGAAATATTTTGGCGGAAATCACATTGTAATATTTTTGTCGACATTTTTCGAACCAACAAGTGTGGTTCAACGAGTGTAGTCTTGACGATAAACCACACTCGTTGGTTCGAAAAGCGTTACAAAAAATTACAAGTGATTCCGCCAAAATATCTCATTAAATGATTTAAAATATTATATTTATTAATTATTTGTAATATAAATAATATAATTAATTATTAATGAAATAAAAAAATGAGTATGATAACCATTTTTTTAAAAGTATAGTTTATTCACGCAAACGCTAAATATTTTATTTAGTATGGGGGACAAATTGTCATGCAATATAACAATAACTAAATATATCAAGATATGATTAAAATAAATATTAAATGAAAAGAATAACTACTACATACATATTTACGTGACAAAGAAAATATAACTAAATATGTAGATATGATTAAAATAGAGATTAAAGGAAAATAATAACTACTACATGCATATTTACGCGACAAAAAAATATTGTATATACACAAATGAACAATAAAACTTGAATAAATTAACAATTATAAGGCTCATCTCCTGGATGTCTTGGTTAAAAATGGTTACAGTAGATACCTAGGTCAGAAAGCCTTCCTCAAGGCCCGAAAGGAGCACTTTGTCCATAAAGATCGTAAAGACCGGATCCTGGGGGTACACCTCCCCCACATCCAAGGAACCACTGATAGGATCGCCAGGATTCTTAAGAAGCATAATATTCCCTCGACCTTTAGACCTCTTAACGCCATCCGTAGCTCTCTTAGATCTGTTAGAGATCCTGTCGACCCTAAAGACATGAAAGGAGTCTATGTCATTCCCTGTTCCTGTGGGGCCCCATACATTGGTGAAACTGGTCGTTCTATTAATCAGAGGATTAGTGAGCACTCAACAGACTTGAGGCATGGTAGGGCCAAGTCCTCAGCCCTTATTGAGCATGCCGAGAAAACTAAACATCAAGTCTGTATCGAAGAGGCTCAAGTTATCGCAAGAGTGGAGCAGTTTTACCATCGTAAATTGAGGGAAGCCCTTGAGATCGAGAAAATACCTTTGAATCTCAATAGGGATGACGGCTCAAAGATTAGTAAGTGTTGGATCCCAGCCCTTTTACCTTAGCCTCTTCTTTGCCTGACCCCTCTCGATTTGTTTAGCTAGACTCTGTTTTCTCATGATATCTTTGGTTTAGTAATAATATTTTGCTCTTTTAATAACCTTAGCCTCTTTAGTAATTAATAATCTTAATTATTCACCCTAGACCTAGATTATTAGTAATTAACAATTGGAATATTATTCATTTTACTCTTATATTAAAAAAAAATTTACCTAGACTAATATTATTAATGATATTAATTTGTAATTAAATTATAATATTAGCTTGAATTTAATATTATATATTACTAAAGGTAATACAATAATTTATTATAATAACAATATTTAATAATTTGATTTAGACCAAATAAGAAAAAACAAAAAAAAATTATAATCAATATTAATTAATAAATAAATAACAAATAATAAAAAATAAAAATTTCCTCGGTCTATTATTAATAATAATATCATATTATTAATAAATTAATTTGAAATAATATAAGTATATTCGCTGGAGTTAATATAATAATATACTAATAGTTAATACATTATATCACTGTTAATAACAATATTTTAATAATTTGATTTTATGTAATAATTTTCGCAAACTAAAAAAATAATGTAATAATATTATTTATATATATATATATAATATATATATATATATATATAATAACCGTTAAGGGTCTTTTTGACCGTTGCCTGTTCATATAACTATTGAAGGACCTGCATGGTTTATTTAACGGATCCCTCTGAATTGTTCCTCAACTTGTCCTGATGATGAACCACACTAGTTGGTTTGAAACGTGTCTACAAATAAGTCTCTATGTGATTTTGCTGAAATCATTCTTACAATCAAGTACAAGTATGGATCACAGAAGTCTAAACTCTTTAATTACAATCTATATTAAGTTCAAATTTATAAAAATATCAATTTTCTTAGATATATTTTTTATCGTTCATATAAGAAAAATAATAAATAATGTGGAATTAAATGATTAAAACATTATATATATTAAGAAATTTGATCTTTATCAAATTAAAAATAAATTTAAACGACAATGTTCACTCATAATTATAATCAAGTTTTATAAAATATGCTCTTTTTTATCATTTAATATAAAGGAAATAATACATATGCATAATTAAATAGTTAAAAAAATTACATAGTAAGAAATTTATTTTATAAGATATTAAAATTTAAATTTTTTAAATAAATAATTTAAAATTAAATTTACATAGTAAGAAATTTATTTTATAAGATTTTAAAATCTAAATTTTTTAAATAAATAATTTAAAATTTATATCTTTGTAAGTTTAGGTGGAATTATATCATCATGTCTAATATATCACTTGTAGCGTAGGACAGAATTGATCCAATGACTTCACAACAAAAGGTGTAAGGACCTGCGGTCATGCGATGCGAAGTGCGACGAACTAACACTAAGGAGTGCGAGCGAGCATGTGTAAAATGTGCATGGGAGTCTTAGCTAAGGCGAACTTATACCATGGGGACAAGTTGGACATCACCCACGAGCAGGACTTAAGCATTCGGGTGAAGGTTTGGTTGGTCGACCAAACAAAGGCGAACGGATGAGCAGAAATGAGGGCATCAGCTGAACATGTTGGATGAGTCGGTCGGGCAGCTCGACTCGCCCAACCGCCCATATATATAAGGCATGAGTTGGAGCATTGGAAGGAGCCATCAACAAGCATTCGAACTCGCTCATCATCGAAGAGAAGTGTGAAGGGTGGAGAGAAGGCTGCAGCAAGGCGTAGGTGATGTGCCCACTCTACGGGCAGCTCTACACGGGAATCATCACGAAGTCTTGGTGACGGGTAGCATGGGTCATGGGTCACACGAAGGCGCCCGCCCACCGTTCAGAGGTAAACGCAGGTCGTGGGTCGTACGAAGGCACCTGCCCACCGTGCAGAGGTAAACGCGGGTGTGTGTGTGTGTGTGTAGGCGCCCGCCGTGCAGAGGTAAATGCGGGTGTGTGTGTGAGTAGGCACGCGCCGATTGGTAACTCGGGTGGAAAGGTGCGTGTTGGTACCCACCCGCTAGTTGGAGACTCGGGTGGAGAGTGCGGTGAGGCGCTCGCATGATGGTCATAAGTGCGGGTGGAGGGTGCACAAAGGCGCCCGCCCGCAGGGTGACACGAAGTTCGATTATGGAGTTTTGGTTGGCAGTCCGTGTGAGGGTGTGCCTGCCCAACTCAAGCAAGGCAACTCGTGTGTTGAAACGGTGAGGCTGCATGAAGGTGTTGCCAAGTGGAAATTTGGCTAAGTATAAAACTTGGGGTTTCCCGAGTATACTTGTAAAATTGTAAAGTTGTATAATATATTGAAATTGGGCAGACTCATTGTTCAGGGAGTTGCCCCTCCCTTTATTCTGTTGCAATTGTGTTCTTCATGTATAATTGTTGTGGATAATGAATGTGTATGGGTGTTCATTAGTATAAAGGAATAATAATAATACTTGGTGAAGAAAAATAAAGCTAAGTATCGAATGTTAAGGCGTAGTCCATGAACATAAGTATTGGTGAAAAGAAAGTGTTCGGTGGTGCCGCACCTCACTATAAGCGGTTGAAAGACTAATGCAGGTGTAAGGGCATGACAAATGGTATCAAAGCAGCTGATTCAGGCATTGAAGGCTGAAGCTGCTACACATCTACACTGAAGTGCAGATGGTATCAGAGCACAGTTGATTCGAGTGTTGAAGGTTAAAGCTGATACACACCTTTAGAGTTGGTGTTTGAGCAGGGTTGCTCATTACGAAGTGACAGTGGAAACAGGTACTTGTAGGTGAAGGAAGTTGATCTCACTGACAGGTGGAATTGAGAGCTAGTTCAGTTTTGCAGGGAACTTGGTGAAGCTGGTGGATGGTCTATACTAGATCACAAAGGAGGAAGCAGTTAGCAGCAATGGTAGGTGAATCTCATATGGAAACAGGAGAATCTAGCCACAATGCGACTCTGACTTTCATTGAAAGGGTGTTGGAAAGAATGGAAGAATTGGAGTCTTACTGGACTACGAAGATGAACTTGGTCGTGAAAGATCAAGAGGCTAATTCGAAGATGGGGGAAGAATTCGATGAATTCGACTGAGCGCGAGTACATTGATCTTAAGTGTACACAACTTGAGTATGAAGTCAAGGAGATTGGAGAAGCAAGGGATCAAGGTTTGGCAGAAATCTTGAACTTGTAGAAATCTCTTGATGAAGCCAGAGATGAGATTGCGGTGTTGAAGAAGGTCATGAGGCATAACTCAGGTGGAGGAGTGCCTCATGTGAAAGTCAAGGAACCAGAATCTTATGATGGTGCAAGGAGTGTGAAGACTCTTGGTAACTTTCTTTCGGATATGGAGCAATACTTGGAACGCTTGGGTCTATCCGATGATGAGACAAAGGTGAAAGTAGCTGCTCAATTCTTGACGAATGATGCTAAGATGTGGTGGCGAAGGAGGATGGATCAAATTGCCAATGGCAGTGCTGATGACATAACATTGTGGGATGACATGAAGAAGGCTTTGCAGACCCACTTCAATCCTCAGGATGAAACATGGGAAGCAAGGATGAAGATTAAGTTTATCAAGCAGACAGGGAACCTACAGACATATCAGCGGGAATTTGCAAGTGCAGTTCTGGAACTTCTTGACATGGTGGAGAGGGACAAGGTGTTCAACTTCATCATTGGATTGAAGCCTTGGGCACAAAATGAAGTGAAGAGGCAAAAGATTAATACACTTGAGGAAGCTTTTGCTACTATGGATCGTTTGGTGGAGCATTATGACAAAACTTCTGATGAGAGGAAGAAGAAGTTCAAGAAGAAGGATGATGCTTCAAAATCTAATGATAAGACGAAGACAAAGAAACCTTTGAAGTGTTGGATATGTGTTGAACCATATATGGTGAAGAATTGTCCTTCAAGACCGAAAGTGGCCGCGATTGCACAGTCTAATACAATGAAAGAAGAAGATTTTGTGGGGATTATGCAGATTCTTGAAGCTACTGTTGCTACAAAGGTGGTCTCTTGGAGAGATCCTGAGAGGAATAGCTTAGAGTATGTTCGGATGAAGATTGGGAGTGTTGATGTACTCACTATGGTAGATAGTGGGGCTACTCACAACTTTATGAGTGAAGATACTGCGAGAAGGATTGGGCTGAAATTTGTACCGGTGAAGGCACAAATGAAGACAGTGAATTATCCTCTTGATTGTGTACTTGGTGTAGCTAAAAGAGTGGAAACAACACTAGGTGAGTGGACTGGGAAATTCAACTTCACAATAGTGTGGATTGATGATTATGAAGCTGTACTGGGGATGGAATTCTTGAAACAATATGATGCTATGATTGTTCCACATTTGAAGAAGGTGTACATTTACGATGGAAGGGAAGATGCACCCATTGGTGTTCCAACCATTGGTGTGACCAGACCTGATTGTAAACTGGCAGTGATGCAAATGGAGGATGAGAAGCACATGGAAGACATGTGTAAGCAATTGTCTACTATTGAGGAAAATCTTACCAAATATTCATTGGTTATCAGGACACTATCCGATAGTATCTTGGATTTGTCCAGAAGGCTAGAGGAGGTTGAGGATGATGAAGACGAGGAGGTTTATGTGAGACCAAATGTCCGAAAGGAGGATCGGGTTGCATATCTATAGAGGATGGAGATAGAGAATCCTGACAGATGGATTGAGCTTGTTAGTGAGGGTGAGCCTTCAGGCTCTACTCCCTCTACATCTTCTTAGATGACATGGAAGATGGGGCTCATTGTTAGCTACTCATAGCAGTGAGTCCTTAAAACAGGTTGAGCAGGTATGACAGATGGTGTAGGAATGGTTTGGCATTAGCATCATGACATGTTGCAGATTAGATGGAGTTTCCATGGACCTGAGCATGGGGAAGATTCTTGGTGAGTCCAAGATGTGGCAGAATCTGAGAAAGACTGGTGTAGGCATAAGGATGGACATTCTTATGATTTGAGTGTGAAAATTGGACTGATCACCTGACTAGTTCAAGTCATGAGGGCTAGCAGTGTACCAGAGAGATGTTGGCATTTTTTTGGAGTATCTGATGACAGTTCATAGGGTGGGATGACATGGAGACAGTTGTTTTTACATATGTTGCAGGGATGTTTGCAGTGTATGGACTGATTGATATCATGGACCAAGGATGAGATAGTTGGAGATGATGATCTTGGTGGCAGGATGGTTACTAGGATGACATATTGTCGAGGACGACAATGACTTCAGGTGGAGGAGGATGTAAGGACTTGCGGTCATGCGATGTGAAATGCAACGAGCTAAGGCTAAGGAGTGCGAGCGAGCATGTGTAAAATGCATGGGAAAGACTTAGTTAAGGCGAACTTATACCGTGGGGACGAGTTGGACATCACCCACAGGCCAACCTCATAGACTGAAGCATTCGGGCGAAGGTTTGGTTGGCTGACCGAACAAAGGAAAAAAGATGAGCAGAAATGAGGGCGTCGGCTCAACATGTTAGACGAGTCAGTCAGGCAGCTCGACTCGCCCAACCGCCCATATATATAAGGCGTGAGTTGGAGCGCTGGAAGGAGCCATCGACAAGCATTCGAACTAGCTCATCATCAAAGAGAAGTATGAAGGGTGGAGAGAAGGCCGGAGTAAGGCGTAGGTGATGCGTCCACTCTATGGGCAGCTCTACACGGGAATCGGCACGAAGTCTTGGTGACGAGTAGCGTGGGTTGTGGGTCACACAAAGGTGCCCGCCCACCATTCGGAGGTAAACGCGAGTCGTGGTTCGCACGAAGGTGCCCGCCCGCCGTGCAGAGGTAAACGCGTGTGTGTGTGTGTAGGTGCCCGCCGGTTGGTAACTTGGGTGGAAAGGTGCATGCTGGTGCTCGCCCGCCGGATGACACGAAATTCAGTTGTGGAGTTTTTGTTGGCGGTCTGTGTGAGGGCGCGCCTGCCCAACTCGGGCAAGGCAAGTAGTGTGTTGAAATGGTGAGGCTGCATGAAGGTGTTGCCGGGTGGAAATTTGGCTAAGTATAAAACTTGGGGTTTCCCGAGTATACTTGTAAAATTGTAAAGTTGTATAATATATTGAAATTGGGCAGACTCATTGTTCAAGGAGTTGCCCCTCCCTTTATACTGTTGCAATTGTGTTCTTCATGTATAATTGCTATGGATAATGAATGTGTATGGGTGTTCATTAGTATAAAGGAATAATAATAATACTTGGTGAAGAAAAATAAAGCTAAGTATCGAATGTTAAGGCGTAGTCCATGAACATAAGTATTGGTGAAAAGAAAGTGTTTGGTGGTGCCGCACCTCGCTATAAGCGGTTGAAAGACTACCACAGGTGTAGGGGCGTGACAAAAGGTGTCTTAACAAGGCATTCAATTACCATCTATCCAAAAGCCTATGAACATATCTATATATCGTTTTAAAAATATATTTTCCTATCTATTAATAATATCTTTATTAAATTGATATCTCTTTTGAAGGGGAGGTTGGAGTAGGAGGAGTAATTGTTAACCTCGAAGAAAAAACAGAAATAAAGTACGTATGGGGTCTTGGCATTGTGGCAAACAATCAAGCAGAAGCCTTTTCTCTTTGGCAGGGTCTGAAAATCAATTTGGTTAATAGTATAAAAAATTTGCCTACAATTGACGATTCCATGATGATTATTCAAAAGTGTATGAAGCTACTCGAGAACGTCAATTTTCTCAGTGATGAAACCTCCTCAATCATGGTAAGGATTATTTATATGTTAAAAAAATTTGAAAATGTGAATTTTTTCCATGTGTTGCGTGCTAATAACCACTTGGCAGATGGTCAGGCCAATGCAGGGGTGATGTTGGAACAAGGTAGTTTACGTATAAATCAAGACAAAACCTCATGTCACATCCCCTGATCTATAGCACCAGGCCAACATTGCACTGCGGGGGTACGGGTCTTCAGAGAATTAAATTAGTAGTTAAGATGGTTAGCTCCCTAATGTTCCTCCGCAGTGCTTTCGAAGTTGGGATGGTTGGTTTCGAGTTAATGCACATGTGTGGTTCCATTGGAATGCAAATAATGTATGATGACAAGTGGGCATCATGGTTTCAGTTACTCACCGGGATATGCAATATAGCCATCCCTCTCGAGGAAGATTGTCACACCCCTACCTGGAAGTACTCTTCCAATTACACGATCGGGGGTACGACACCACCAACCACTTTCTTTTTAACAATACTTGCGGATGTGGACTACGCCTACTCCTATACTTAGTTTATTTTTTAACTTTCCAAGTATAATCTTTTATTTAACATAGCGGAAGCTTTCACATTACATTCATATACATATTATCATTATCATTAACCATGAGTGCACAATGGATATTAACTTAGGAGGGGAAACTCCCTACAAATAGAGTCTACCCGAATAATAATGACAATCTTTCAATTTTTACAAATTTACATCAACCTGCAAATTTTCACAGTTTGACTTGCACCAATGTGTAGACTCAACCGTTCACCAAGCGAAGGTGCCCACCGGCTACCTCAACCAACACTTTGTTCAGAATCGGTGCCCCATCGTTCAGCTATCGTGCAACCCTGCTGGGTCGTGTCGCCCACCCGGCGCACACTCGCAGCTCGTCTGCCCAACACTTTGTTCATCCGCGCTCCTTCGTTTCACTCGTCACACGACCCTCCACACGACTTGTCATTTCATGTTTCACCGGTGCCCCAACTTGTAGTTCAACTGCACACACCCACCGTCATGGCATTCCAACTCGTTGAATGAACCACCATTCAACTCGCCACGCTGCCAACCTGCATCGCCTTGCCTGACCGACTCGCCCACCATCGTTCAAGTTTGGACGGGTGCCCAACTTGTCCACCCGAGTCACCAAGACCGCCCATTCATTCCATTCACCAATCCACCATTCAACCGACCACTGAATTCCTTCATTCAATTGACCACCCAAACGCACCTTCGTTCAGTTTGCCCGCTCGAATGACTCTTCGTTCAACTCACAGCCCGAACCTTCGTTTAGCGTGCCACCCGAATGACTCTTCGTTCAACTCGTCGCCTGATCCTTTGTTCAGCTTGCCACCTGAACGACTCTTCGTTCATCTTGCTGCCCGATCTCCTGAATGATATTTCGTTCAGCCCGTCCACTAAACGACTTCGCACAAAAACCCGTTCAGACTGTCAACCAAACTCCTGAACCATATTTCGTTCAGCCTGCTCGTTGATGCCCTCAAATGAATTTCCATTTTTGCAGCTAAGTGCTTCGGCCTGGGATGCCGCCTACACCTCGCCCTACGTTTCAGACTCCCAAACTTCTAACTTTGCACTTCCTTCTCGTAGATGCTTAGAACTCCATGATCACTTGATGATTCTTCTCCAACTCTTCCTCGTGTACTTATACGATGGTTGCCCAAAGTAGGGGCTTCGCCCATGGCTAAGCCAACCCACACTTAAGCATTTCGGCCATGTTTCACCGTCAGCCATGGTGGGTGCGCCCACACCCAGGACTGCCCCACCATATAAACTCACCGTCACCGCACTTCATAACACTTAGTCAATTTTCGCGTTTCCTTTGACTCATCACACCGTTTGGTCACGTCCGACTCACTTGTTGGTCCATGTAGTTTTTAACCCCATACAGAAATTACCTGCATACGAATTCTAAATCACAGGAAAAAATAAAAATGCGAGAGCATAACACATAAAACACATATACACAGATATTTCCCACTAGATCCCAAAACTGGGACTACTAGCTTGATTTTTC